>JANIEX010000277.1:0-41309 GCA_027627405.1 Leucocoprinus birnbaumii
GGATATGACCAATGGCAGCTTGCGCTTCTCGCTTCTCGCGCCTATAACATTCCCTTTGCTGTTACGGAGAGCCAAGAGATCAACCTTGAATTTTTCCTCCCTGCGCTACGCCGTCTCCCTCAGTCTCGTTCGTCTCTCTGGGCGTTGATTGATTTGAGCGACAAGGAGGAAAAAAGAATCAACAGGACTGTGACCAAGGACTTCACGTGGAGTGTAAACCCATTCATGTGCCCTGGCCCTCGTCCCCAGGCTCTTGGTGGCAGTCCTACTACGTCCAATGGCTTCGAATTTGTCATCACTACTGGCGGATCAGACGAGGATGTGGAACCTGTTGCAATCAAGAAATCAGGACCTTCGCTAGACGACTATATGTTATAGTCTTGACCCTCTGCATTATCTTTCGTTGCATCATACTTTTTCGGATAATCACTATCGTATACGCTTACTCTATTTTACCCGCCCTATATGGGCTTACGCATTCCGTTCCCCGCCAGTGACCATTTATTTCTTCCCCATGCACTATTCTCTACAATTCTTCCATTGAGAACTACATATATTTTACTTCATAACACACAGATCATAAACTGGAATGGAAGAGCTAACCATTCCAGAGTTTTTAGTTCGCTGAAGATGCAGAGTTGCTCTGCTTTGTGACTCTGCTGTGTGAGCCTGGACTCAATGATTGACGCCGAAATGAGGGTGTAAATTAGTAAAAGCTCCGAGGCGTTTGGGATGATTTCGATTGCTGTGAGTTTTGCTATATGCGAAGGGGCTGATTGGGAGAAGAAAGCTTTAGCGAGGAGGTTGGACCCTGCACCCGAGCCCCAGCTTGCGGCGGAGTAGAGCTTGGAGTCGGTTGGGTTGGACCGAGAATATGGTAACATGCCAGAGGCTCACCGTCATTGATTTGCGATCTGGTGCTAGTAACCAGAGCAGAGTTGATCCTTCAGGTAAGCCTATTAAACTCGGTACTTTTACGGTCACTTCCATGACTGGCCTTTCAATAGATTCATCAAAACTAGAATGACACATATGAATGCAGACATACCCGATTCCTCCTATCGCCCGAGTCCTCAAGAAATCATTTAACGCTATCTTCAATGTGCTTATCATTCTACCATTACCACCTCTCATAGGAGAGGGAAGTTGGATTTCGATAATATTTGAACGGAAGCTTTTCGGGTGGAATATAACACAAGGACCGCTGTGTTCTCCCCGCGAGTCAAACTGAAGGTCATTCGAGGGCCGGAGGAATACATGCGGTTGAGAACGGTGGTTGAGGGAGGTGAAGTCTGAGGAGAGGGTGTACAGGGGTTGAGTTCCGTGAAGGATGGTTATTGAGGTGGAGAAGGGTGTGAAATGGGCAAAGTCGTAGCGATGTTTGAGTTCGGCCTCTGGGAGTGAGTCGGGGATTTTGGGGCTAGAGAGATTGGGGTAGTTGGATTGGATTGTTTTGTTTAGGTAATCATGAGAAGATATGGATTCGAGGCGTAAGGAAGATAGGGAGCTCGAGGAAGACATATTCGAATCTACGAAGTTCTGGAGAGCAGGGAAATATTTATTTCCCCCCCACTGCATTATGAGCACTACAAAAAGAAATCGTGTCATGCCATTTTATTTACTCTTGATCGTGATGGTGATCGAGGATGGTTTAGTTGGGTGGGTCCGGTATTTAATTCAGCACTACATTTGAAGTTGACCTTGGTGGGGTAATGTGGTCTAAATAGGGGTGGTCCTTCGAGATGTATACATTCTTTTGAACTCCACTCCGAGGAACCTTCGCATCAATTGAGCGGGAGTGACTCAATGAGATGAGTCAGGGAGTAAAGAATTTTTCTTTCCTATATAAAGTGAGCTTGGTGGTCATTCATTCTTCCAAGTTAACCTCGACGATCATCACTGATCCAGTCGTCGCAGATGTACCCGCTCTCGAATCTGATCATTTGTAAATTATACTCAAGCACCGTCCAAATGAATTCGACTACAGGACAACAATATTTCGGGTGCCCATCCTAGGAAGTATTGACATAGTGACCGGCGATAGTTCTGTCAATAGCGACTTTACCATCCGCCACATCAGCCGCTTTTTCTCCGCCCCTCAAGTCCTGCTCTAGGTGCAAGAAGGTTGGGAGAAGATAATCAAGGATCGGCTCATACTCTTTGCGAATAGTCAGGGCAAAGGTGTGACCTAGCTGCTCGCGGTAGCCAACCGGTTCCGCGGGGTCAGAAATGGAGAAAAGCTGCGAAGAAGGAATGGTTGAGCGCTTAAGGTTGGTAGAGAATACGTGAATTTATGATCCTTACAGCTAAACGATGCACTTTGTGCACTTTCCAGTAGAGGTCTCCGAGGGGAGTGGACATCATGTGAGCTGTACTTTAGACAGGATCAGCTACGTGAAACGAGGAATTTTTATCACATCACAGTACTTACTACCCGTCGTCGAGCTTATGGTTCTTCATGATATCATTAAGCTTTTTCTCCCCTTCGTTCCGGCATGCAAATGTGACCTTGTCAGATAGGATTGTTCGTCTCTGCACAGTGACAAAATCTGCGCCGGTAACAGCATCGATGATTTTCGTCTTCTGAGCGTTACGATCCGATGTCAAGATAGTGTAGCGCACTTGGCCATTGATGACGAGATTAGTGTTCAGAGTGCTGTTCTTGCTGAACACTATCTGGAAATTCTGTGCGGTGGAGTCGACGAGGGTGATTTTAGAGTCCATGGGCTGTAGTGATGTCAGAATAAAAAATGGGGACTGAGAGAACACAAAGTGAAAGTTAAAAGGGGCATGCAACTGAAGGCACGCACTTAGAGGAGACTCCAGTTCGGTCGGGGAGGCTGTGGCCTATTCCCTCGCGAAATGACAGATGAGTCACAGGTAACTTCTCGTGGAATAACTCAATACAATGTTCTTCGCGCTGCTCATGGTAACTCGTGTTTCGTTCTTCCGGAGGACTTCCGAGGCGGTGTAACAGATATCACGTGAAACCAGGGGGGATGCAGCAAGAGCCGGAGGTGCAAGGCAGTGCAAATATCTATCGGCCCTTTCTTTCCAACACGAGATAGGCTCCCGAAGCTCGGAGACGGGCGATTTTGAAGGAGAGGTAAGTGTTCACCCTCTGCCTATATCTACCGTTGAGAGCTCAGAACATATTACTCTCGCCCATTTTTGAACTAGAAATCTTGTAGAAATCTAGTCTCCTGGACCGTTGTTGGTATCGCTTGAGACAGTCGTATAACGAGATGTCATAAAAATAGGATCTCCTGAGTCCTCGCGTGTAGGTATATTTATTGCATCGCCTCCGGTAAAACCTCATCAGAACAGTTCTTTGCGCAAGGTACACACAGTAGGCAGTTATACCTACTGCCGAAAGCTATGTATCTGCGGCTTGGATTCATAAAAACAGAGGCCATTTCATAATCTCTCAAGCTAGCAAAATGACGCTCAAACGCTCAGACTCTCAGATCACTCTCGTCAATCCTACCTTTGACAACGATCCAGCGCTCGTCCTCCTACTTAAACCTGACAATGTCAAACAAACTACTATGACAATCCTTCGAACTGGTCAAGTTGCATACAATGTCGAATCGAACACTTCATTGACAAAGTGTTCTGTGCTACGGCCCGGTGAAAAAGACCCTGTCGCCTTGATTGAAAGAAAGGACCTCTTTCCGGACAAGATTACACTCCAGGGTGAGGAGAGACAAACGATCAAGAGTTGGCTCAAAGGATACGGGACATTTAAGGAGTTGTACGTTAATCTTGCCTCTCTAACAAGCCTCCAGTCCGCTCATTTTTCAAAGCCCTATCTCATTCGAAAGATCAGGAAATACTTATCACTGGAAGATCAACTTTGTTTCCCAGCTAGCTGTAATATGAGCTCTACTTTGTTCCTATACCTCCTTCTGACCTCTTCGATAGCTTTTCAACGCCAATCAGCCAGATCATCCAATAGCTTGGTTTGAAAGATCGAAGAAGCGTGTAATCGACGGCAAGCCCGTGATCCTGCAAGCATGGCTAGCCATGGAACCTGAGGCAATTTCCATTCAGGATGCAGTAGTTGTTTCATTCCTGGTAGTCGAGCACAAGCTGAGGACAGATATGAAGGCAGGAGATCTGGTCGCTGGGCGCGCGAGTAATTACGTTTTCTGAAGACGATATTCCCTTGGTCAGATCCTAGACTAGACTGCTTACCTGAATATTATACCCCCATGCTATATCCTCAGAAGAGTTTACATCCTGAAGTTTGATGTGGATTCAGCAAATATGTAGCTAGTGTGTAGATAACTTGTCCATGAATAAAGCCTACTACAAGTACTGCACCGAAAGGTTCCTATCGAATGGTGCGTTGACAGAAACGTCTAGCACCTTGTTCGTAGCATCATACGAAATAGCAGAGCCCTGAACACGTTCACCATTAACCGTCGCACCTTTTGGCGCCCTCTGAACGTTAAGGAACCGAACTCGAGCAACATTGACTCCGGTCGCATAGTGGAACGATCCCTTCACGCTCAGTACTCCTCTCTTGAAGGACATACCAACCCACGTCGTACGAGGTGGATCAATCAACTCTCCATCATCAATATATAGCTGCCCAGATGCAATACCAGCCTGACCAGGTGCGACGATAAACTCAAAGTCCTTCTTCCTCAACGCCGTAGTCGTATTCGCCGATTCGACCCGGAGGGGAAGAACAGTACCGCCTTTGATATGAAGAGGGATAGTTGTGAAATTGACGTTGCTCAAGGTAACGTTCGATCCAGAACCCTCGACTGGAGCTAACGTGGTAAAGTCGTAGAAAGTGTCTTTGGGAAGATAGATGTCTACCGAGGTGGAGTTCTCCTCGGTGACGGGTGAGACAAGGATAGAGTCGCCGTAGAAGAATTGGAGATCAATCGGGAATGTATTTGAGTCCTTGGGATACTTGAACCAGAGGGGGTTGAGGACAGGTGTGCCGTCGGTATGTGCTTGATGGAAGGCAGTGTAGATATAGTCTAGAAGACGGTAGCTGAAGAGCGATGAGATTAATATGGCGGAAATCGTCCTAGTATGACCTACCGGATATCAATGGCATTCCTAGCGGCTTGTGCGACACTATCCCAGATGTAGAATTCTTGGCTAATAGAGCTGTCTTGATTATGCTGGGGAAATGTTCATAGAGTGGGTCTCGGGAGGGTAATGTAACTTACATTGCGCATGAAGGGATAGAAAGCGCCAAGCATAGCCCATCGAGCACAAAGAGTCTCAGTGGTGTTATCACCTATGGTCACCACATTCAGCCGTTAAACCATGTAAATGAAACTATGAGCGCACCGAAGCCACAGATATCACTGCCAACCATAGGGATTTGGTAGATAGTCGCGAAGTTGAGCATGCCTGCGATGGAGAACCGGTATTGCTCCCAGAGACTCAAATTATCTCCAAGCCATTTCCCGACATGAGCACCAGCACCGGCGAACGTCGAACGAGTGATAATGAGAGGGCGTTTCCCAGGTCGACGAGCCAATAATGCCGTGCGAGTAGCGACAGACATCATAGTACCGTAGAGATTGTGCGCGTTGTATTCTTCAAGACCGTTAGCATGGACAGCGTTCGTCTGCCGAGAAAAATCAGAGTTTGAGTGAATCATTAACAAGCGAGACTCACGAAAGCAGTCTTGCTTGAAAGTGGACCAGCTGCGTTGTTGATCGCATATGGAGGATTGAGGAGGTCATCACGCTTCATATGTGTTGATCCGGTTACGTTCCCGAAGATTGGGGCGTTCGGATCAGGTGGCGAGTTGGTTCTCGGGGGTGGGAGGTTTTGTTCGACGGCTTGCTGGAAGGGGTCGTCGCATGGTAGGTTGCAGAACTATTAGATGAAAAAATAGTCATCAGCGAACAAGCAAACCAGAGCAGACGTATTCGAGCTTACGCTAGCCGGTTCGTTCATGTCAATCCAGGCGCCATCGATATCAATACCAGTTTTCGGGCTGTAGAAATTGAGGAATTCGTTATTCCAATATCTAATAAGCGACGAGATCAGAGATGTCAAGCTTCAAGAGCCGCCAGACCACGTGGTATTTCTTACTCCGTAATTTTCGGGTTAAACCAATCTTTACGAATTCGTGAGAACACGTCGGAGGACGAGAAGCAAGTCTTTACCTGGGTACACCGTGACTCCTGAAGACCAGAAGTTCAGTGAAAAAGGTCGTCATGTCATCTGTCCAGTTATAGGCGTACCTGGCCATACGAGGCCAAGGAAATCACTTCCGTTGGCCGCTTTCAGGTAAATGTCCAGATCCTTACCACGGTGATATGCTCCATAGCTGTCATCGTTAGGCAGGTAAGCAACGGCAGGATCAGTCATCAAAACTAAGCATTTGGAAAATTCGTGATCAGTTGGGCGAGCAAAGAGTTGATACGTCATTACTTACTGTAATGCTGGTCATGCGCATGCAGGTAATCAACGATATCACGCATTCTGTCCAAAGGGAAATATTGGGGATCAACAGTGAAGATACGTCGCCGGTCCATGTAGTCTAGATCGGGTGGGCATTAGCGAAGGTTACGCGAGGAGGATGGGAATGAAAGCAAACCTATGTCAGTCCACATGGTCTCCAAAGGAATGTTGGCAGCAGCGTATTTTGTGATGACACCCGCAACATCCACGAAGTCTATTGTGCATTAATCATCTATAGGCCTCACTGAATTCATCTGATGGCACACCTTTGTAGCCGAAACGACATTGATGGAAGCCAAAAGACCAATAAGGGACCTCAGCCGGCAGTCCCGCAAGTTCAGCGTATTGGCGAGCAACAGCAGTAGGGTCGGATTCACTACCAGCCAAGAAATAGAAGTCCATAACGCCTCCAATCGCGTTGTACTCCAAGCTGGTACCGCCCACGTTGGAAAGCTTGATGTCCATACCATTGGAGCTCAAGAAGAAGACGCCATGTGTTCCGGTGGTTCTATGTTCGAAATAGATGGGGTGATTCCCATACAAATTGGTACCAGTCGGGATTCCATAGGCGTCACGAGACCACAGGGTCAGGGTGGTATTGTCAGTGGGCAGATGGAAGGGGTTAGTGTGCTCGCCGAGGCCGTAGATGTTGGCGCTGTCTGGGAGGTTGGTTTTAACGCGGAGGTATTGTGGCTCAAATATGATAGGGTGAGATGCCGTCGAGAAAAGAACTTCACGCGTCGACGTCCTCAAAATCGAGAATGAAAACGGAGAGGTCGTATAGTTGAATTGAATTGCGGCCGAGTGGGGAGATACCGTAGAACGCGACTTGGGACGAGGAAAGATTGAGTCGGGCACTTCAAACCGCTCGGATTTTGCGTCGGTGATCTTCAAATGGATGCGGTCCTCTGTTTGGAGGTCAGTCCATGGCACAACTCGGGCACTAAAGCAACAGACTGGTTTCATAGGCGACACTAAGGGAAAGAGACTCAAGGTCTTCGCCAAAAACGTTGCAAGCTTGACCAGCTAAAGTCAACTCTGCAGTCAAATGGCCACCAACGGTCTTGACATTATGAGCCGTGTATCCCGGGCAGCCATCTAGCTTAGCTGGGTCAACATCGGTACCAGATGACAGAGTCAACAGCGCTGTCCAGAGGGCGAGAAAAGTCCAGCCCTTCCTGACACCAGAAGGAGAGATCATGATGAAGAGGTGCAGGAAGCAGGCGCCTAAGCCGCATTTTGTACTGTCGGTACGAGCGAGGCGCCATTAATTCCGTTCAGTTTGAGAACCAACTTCTTTCAGGGTTGCGATTTGATCAACCCTGTTAACCCACTCACTGTTTTCCGGAAACGCCGCATGAGCTGCTGACCCAGCCACGTGAATATATTCTTTTCCATTTTCCACTTTCTATCTCCTCAAAATCAGATTCTTCGGGCGCATTCCAAGGCGTTTAACTGGTCAGTTCGCCTGTTGAGCTACTGATGCTCCGTTCTGAAAGGAGGGCCATGATGTTTTGATTAAGGTCTTGATGGCGTCGATTTTTTGGGCTCCTGACTTACGACTGGCCCAGTATCCGACTATTGGCTGGTATTCGCTCTGTCGGCTTCAGTCGGACGAGCTCAAATGCTTTCTCTTGTGTGACATGGTATCCCACAGCATACTGAGCATAATCTGCCGAACTATGTAAGGTTCGTATGGTATCTCATGCCAAACTCCAGGAGCTCGTGACGGCCAAGGCTGATTGTAAGGGGGAACGAAGATGGCTGGCTGATTTATTTCGCGGATACATAAACTGCGCGATGGTCTACCTTTCCCCATTCTTTACCTGTGGCTGGAGTATCTGAAGATGCCTTCAGATAAAACAATGTTGCCAGCATATAATCCAACACTTTAGTCGCCGGAGATTCGAGGACTAGTGCCCAGGTTGGCGGGGAACCTCCGACAGTTTCGGTCCATGCAATTGGAGGTCTACTAATATCCTCGTGGAGCTGATAGAGTAATGAGATAGCACTCAGAAATAGCAGGTGAATCAATTTAAAGGATACGCACTGCCCAGTGATGAGCACTAATATTGACCCAATAATAGGTCCCTTCGTCTGTGTGTACTGCCATAGACAGCGGGCTGGGCAAAAAGAGATGTTATATGGGTAACATTCATGAAGAAGCAGAGAGGGTCTTACCCACTGGCGCTCGCTGCGGGAATCCGCTGGAGAATGTCTGCAACCTTCTCAGATCGACCGTTGTTTCGGTTGTTGAAGGTAAAGATATCCTCTAGCATCATCCTCCGCTGGACATCAGCTACAACTTGTTGGGACGCATCGTGTATCTTGACCTTGTTCAGGCCACTTGTCGTTGTGAGGAAGAAACGCGGAACCCCATTCTCGAGCAATTCAGCGCGATGAATATCATTCCGCTTGAACACCAAGCGAGTCTGCCCTTCTGCAGTTGGGAAGGCAGAATAGTTTGTGAGGGTGACTTCAGAGTTCATAGTGTAAGTTGAGAGAGCAAATACTCGAGAGAATGGCAGGTGAGTCATATACGGTCATATCTCTTTATATCCTTCTCAGGGAACCGCAGATGCGTTCCTACTCCTGAGAGAAGACCCGTTACGGAATGAGGGCTGTTGAGAGTGACAAAGCCACTCCAATATTTGTATAACCATCTCTCCGTGGAACCGTCCTACTAGTACCGTTCCAAGTTTAACCATACGAATAACCCACTAGATCTCCTCGTAGTATCAAGGGGCCGGAGAGAGGAAAGCGATGCATAAACCAAATATGGATTCTTCTGCCGATGGGTCAATGTGGCCTTTGCTTATATGCCATTCTGTTCCTTGGTGATAACCAATCTCTATCTCAATAAACTAATACATTTACTTAACAGTATTACCGAAGGGGCGGTGAATATCTTCATATCAAAGACCAATATCCCAAGAATTGGCAAGTTTTGATGTTCCAAAGGATCCCTCTATACTAGAGCCCTCCATAGCCTATCCTAAATCGTACAATAAATAATTCAGAACGAGCTGATAGGAGANCCTTTGANNTCTCGAGGACTTTCTGTGACGATGTNTTCCAGATGCAANATTGCCGTCTCTAATAAGCTGCATTGATCTTGGTGACCCTTCAGTACTTCAGTGTCTGAGTGTCAATCTTAAAATCAACTCTAGCTCGTCTCATTACCACCCAAGTCCGGGCCAATGACCTATTGGCAGCTCGTCAATTATTCCCCCAAATTCATTTCGAGGGCCGAACTCTTGCTTTCGGAAATCAATTTGAATACTAAGTAACCGACGGCCGATTCCTATTTGCTGCAATAGAATCTGGCCCACGAATTCAATAGAAACAGAAATATACAACTGTCCACATTCGCTGAGTAACCGATAAACAGAGTTTATGTTGCTGATGGTCGTGTCGACATGGTCAGGGTTCCCACCTCAGTTCAGTGATAAATGGAAATACCAAATTCCTAAGCATCAGTTTGATTCTCTGGGTTGATAGGAAAAACTGATAGTCTTGAATATCTATTTATATGGTGTGTACCATCCCAGTTCCGACTGAGCCGGTAGCTTGATTGAATCCCTCTTCCTTCTCTATGAGAGTATATGCCAATGGTCTAATGAGGTTTCCAAAAATACCACACGGAGCTTTGGTAATGCCAGAGAATCTTGGACTTGGTAATCCACCCCGGGAGCCGCATGAAACTACTTAGGGAAGGCCTCGCAGCATTTTGATTGATTTTGGGTGAACATTTAGATTTATCACTAGCATTGAGATGACACTGAAGTCTTGCTATCGAGGTTTTGCGATAATTAGGCGAGCTTCAAGTTAAGTTGTAGATCGGTGTATCATTTCAAGCTGATCAGGATTACAATATAGTAGGGTAAACGTTGTAGGCTCTGCACCATTCAGGAGAGGGTACATAATACATACGAGACATCGCAGCGCACTGGGTATTGTTGCTACCCAGTACTCGCAATTTCATCAACAGCTGACTGCAGCTGCTGCTGCACTACTCGCTGCTGCACTACTCGCCGCGGCACTATTTGCGGCAGCCCGGTTCCTATCCTTCCTCAACTTTTCGCAATAAATAAACGTCAGAATAACCTCATCTAATATCGGTATACAGGTACTGTCTATTTCAAGACTAGCCAGTCGCTTCTTCATGAAAGGCCCTAGACCTGGGCGATATTCTGTGAATTTGACCATGAGAGTCTTGGTGCCGTCGTTTCTGTACATCTAGTGTAGATTATTATGGTGCTTCCATGCAGGAAGAATTGGATTTATGACGAGGATATGTGACCTACTTCAAGGTGCTTTCCATATGGCTTCCAAGTATATTGCCTTCCGTCTGAAGCAGTAAAAGTGCGTTTTCTAGGTACAAAGCATCTCAGCCCGTCTATTTTCTCAATTTCCGAAGGAATGCGCTTACCCTCCGGAAAACCATCCCGAGTCCTTCTGAAGAAATTCGCTTGCAGGTATAGACCGATTATCGAGAAGGAATTGTGTGTCGCTCCAGTCGTGAAATTCAACTTGTGCATAGAATGCATACTGTTCATTGGCACCCTGAATCTCATGTCAATCAGGAGAATCCGATAATTCCTAAACCAAAAGCAAACTCATTCTTACCTTTGACTTCCCAGTCACGGATTTTCTGATTGTCGCTGTCTTAGCTGAGAACCCATTCGGTTTATCCACTTTATAAAGGACATGACCGTCTTCCGCCAAGTAGTCGGAATCTCTGGGGTTTTGAGTGGTGAGAGTGAGATACATGAGGGACTTAGATTGGGTGACGTCGAGGTGTTAAATCGGGTGTTCCTTATATGCTGTAACACAGTGCAGCAGCTACTCCATCTGTGCTCACTGCCATCCTGGTGACACTGCCGCCTGATGATGCTATTCATTTCCGACTAGTATGTCCCACATAGGGCGGAGGAACACCTTAAAATAATGCTATGATACTGCGCAGCGCTCAGGCTATCAGACTGTACGGATACAGGTAATGCAGTGAGCGGTCACCGTTGCCAGCCGGAGGTCCTATAACCGACAGAGATGGGAAAGCTGTTCCACAGCGAATGCGAGTCGGAAAACTGTGAATTGTCTCATATAGAGGTTGTACGCAGGCTCCAACTTAGTATGAGAACTACCACGGATTGGCAGCTGATGGCCCCCGCAATCAATATGGCAATGAAAAACGAAGATGGTGGCAGTAGTGAAGGAAGCTAGTACCAGGAGACCTTCGTTAGAAAAGCACCTCTGTGACATAAATTTCCTTATGACCTTTGGCGGCCTACAAGTTGTATATAGTAGATTATAAAATACAGCTTTGACTTAACCTTTATATACTCGGTGGGCAAGATCAACAGGGTAGTATTTCATCACGTCTATTTGCCCTCTCATCAACCTGTCACAGCTGAGCCTATAACTTCACCAGCGGTCTGACCTGCTTCAGCTCTTTCTTTATCTTTCTTCATTTTTTGACAATAGATGAATGTCATAATGACTTCATCTAATATTGGTAAACAGCTATCGTCAATCTCAAGACTAGCTGGCCGATGCTTCAAGAACGGCCCTAAACCGGAACGACGTTCTTGGAATTTGACCATTAGAGTCTTATTGCCATCGTCTCTGAACATCTGGTGCGGATCAACAGCTGGAATTGAAAAGGTAATCCGAGTGACGGCTCACTTCAATGTGTTTTCCGAAAGGTTTCCAGGTGTACCGTCTTCCATCTGAGGCAGTGAAACTGCGTTTCCTACAAATTACATACATCTCAATCACTGCTTCCATTGATTTACTGATAACAAAAGGGCTTACCGCCGGGAGAACAATCCTCCCTTACGAAAGAACTCATTTTCTGGGATAGACTGATTATTGAAAACGAGTTTTGTATGACTCCAGGTATGAAATTCAATTTGTGCGCACAAGGCAAACTGGGCCTTTGCGCCCTAAATCTCGCGACGTTAGCCTGTTTTCGTCTCTCGGGAAAGGTCTCAACCTTAGTACCCACCGATGCTTGGGGCCCGCTGCCAACGGATTTTCTGACTGTTACGGTCCCGGTGGCCAATGCATTTGATTTGTCCATCTTCAAGTCATACAGGACGCAGCCATCCTCCGTCACGTACTCGCTATTTCTCGGGTCGTGGGCGGTAAGAGTAAGGCGCATGATGGGCTTGAATTCAGTCCCTTCGATGCTTTGTGTACTTATTAACACCAACATCGGCTCCACTTTGCGGGGCTTCTAATTTTCGAGGTAACACCACCCATCGGGTCATGAGGATATATATATCTGATATTGGAGACCTCAGACTACTTGTTTGAGCTGATTGCGAGGGAGCAGAAACTTCGCACCAAATTTGTGAGAATAAGTATACGAGAGAGCTCCGAAGCTGCCATAATATCAGACCTTGGGACTGCAGGCGATGGAATGACTCTTAGTTGCCATAGTCAAGAAGGGATCATTCGACTACTATATGGAGGGTGATTTCACCGCGACGGGGGAACTGTAATTCTGCGATTCGAGTTCAAAAAGATGACTACGAGAGACAAATAGTCGCAGAAAGCCCAGGAAATCGGATTTAAAAAGTGGTGAACTACGGAGATGATGGTGGTGAAGATGGTGGAGAGAGATGACGATGGGCGCTTTCCAGGCCAACCATCAAAGTCGCAATGATCCCATTCAGTATTGGTCCAGTCAGTTGGTTTAATACGTATTTGGCCGAGAATGGGTCAATTGAAGCTCATTGGGCACTGAAGCGCTAATGATTTAGCCTCTCTGTGTCCCATAAACACCACAATAAATTTGGAGAGAAGGCTTTGATATTGAAAATGAAATATGCAGTTCCTTGTATCTCATTGGTTAATCACAAATCTTGTCCGTATCAGGTAGGGCTCTTGGCAGTTCCCCGCCAAGTAGCTTGAAATGCGATTGTACGTTCAATTATGAAACTGTTGCTAGCAATCTCTCAGATGTATGATAGTAAAACATGTTTGGGAAAAAGGGTATCTATGATGTGACAGAACAGCTTCCGTACTTGACCCACTTCTCCTTCTATCTCTAGTCGTAGGGTCCACTGATTGTCATCACGAAGCTGCCGCACCAGCAGCAGCAGCAGAATTTGATCTCCTTCTATCCTTTCTCAACTTCTCACAATAGATGAACGTCATGATGATCTCGTCCAGTATCGGTATACAGCTACTGTCAATCTCGAGACTGGCTGATCGTTGCTTCTGGAAAGGTACTAAACCGGAGCGGTATTCTTTATATTTGACTACAAGGGTCTTGGTTCCGTCATTTCTATATAACTGAGCCAAATGAGTATGATATTTGAAGACAGAGTAATTGGTTGTATGGCTTACCTCGAGGTGTTTTCCGAACGGTTTCCAAGTGTATTGTCTTCCATCCGAGGCAGTGAAAATACGTTTCCTAACAAAACAGAAACCAATGTATTTCAATTTTTGGCTTGGTCTTCTCAAAATGAAGACACTCACCCTCCACGAGAGCCATCCCTCTTTCCGAAGAAATTCGCTCGCAGGTATAGATCGATTATTAAGAATGAATTGGGTATCACTCCATCTGTGAAATTCGATCTGGGCATAAAACCCAAATTGACTATTTGGCCCCTCAAAGATTCGCCTAAATCAGTTTTTGTCCAACAGCACCCGACCAAGAGACAAGTTTCTCACCTGTGATCCCTCACCAGCAGACTTCCTCATTGTCACAGTGCCGGTGGTAAACGTGTGCGGTTTATCCACCTTATAGAGGACATGTCCATCTTCGGCGATGTAGTCACTATTTCGAGGATTACGAGTCGTGAGTGTGAGATGCATGACTGAGTCGGGCGATTTTGAGCCTTCACTGTGCGTTGCTTATATAGCCGAGAGGGGCGGCTACCCCACCTGGAACGAGCTGTCCATTTGAGGTAGCACCGCCCATTGAGGAGGCTATCCACCTTCCACTAGTATCGATATTGGTGCGGTCGTGTGAGTGAATAAAAGAGGTCGAAGCCTAGTGCAACCGTGATGCGTGGATTCTCGACGTGGCGGTGCTGTTATGCTTCACGATGTCCGGTTTTGGTGATGTGAGGGTAGCCCTTGTTGTGGTATGAAAGAGAGGAACTCATAACCTCTCGCGGCAATAGTTGTTTGCGTAAATATAAAGGTGCATATGATTTGCAAAAGTAAGGGGAAATGAGGGGGACGAAAATTGATAGCGTTGAACGATGGAGATGGAGTAAAGTTTAAAGCTCAATCATGTTAGCGCATCCGAAAGGGGAAATGTGACGTAGCTGTGTATTTGATATAGTCTCCAGGAGTATCCTTCACACGTATCTGTGGTACTTTGACGAAGTAAGTATGTAAGTAAGCCTAGCTCTGGTATTGCCTCTCCCCGGTGTATCTCCCAATAATATTCCGGGAAGCTCCCAAATGATGATCTACATGCTAGTAGCTTCCAAATGATCTCAAATAAAGCCTTGCTATGAACGATCTCTCGGTCGTATAGCGATAAAGCACGCTGTTTGGTAAAAATAGTATGATCCATTGTATGTAAGCCGCGTAATTAATCCTACCCACCACCATCACCACCGTGACAGTCAGTACCAAAATCTCCGGACTCGAAGATGATTTCCTCCTATCCTTCCTCGATATCTCACAATAGATGAAAATCATAATGATCTCATCCAATATCGATACGCAGCTGTTATGAATTTCGCGACGAGGAGATCGTTGCTTCTGGAAGGGTCCTAAATCGGAGAGGGATTCTATATATCTGACTAGAGGGTCTTTGTCCTGCTGGTCTTGTACAGCTGAACTGGATGAGAATGGTATTTGAAGACAAGCTATAGGTGTAGCTTCCTTCGAGGTATGTTCCAAATGGTTTCCAGGTGTATCGTCTCCCATCTGAGGCAGCAAAAGAGTGCTTTCTAGTGAGAATGAATGCAAATGTTTCAATCTCTGGTTTTGTCCTCTCGTAAACGAAAGGCACTTACCCTCCAGAAAACCATCCCTGCTTCTGAAGAAAACCCTCCGCAGGTATAGACGGACTACCAAGAATGAATTTTGTACCACTCCATCCAACTTGGGCTTAAAGCGCAAATTGGCCATTCGCTTCCTGTGTTATCTTCTCGGTCAGTCTTTGTCCGACAATACACAAACCAAGAGATAATGTTCTCACCTGTAATTCCCCATTTACATTTCTACTAATTGTCACATTGCCGGTTGTGAATGCATGCGCTGATTTTTCTACTTAATAAAGGACACAACCATCTTCAGCGATGTAGTCGCTATCACGAGGGTTACTATTTGGGAGAGTGAGATGTATGGGGGGAGTTCTAAGTTAGGTGGTTTCCAGACTTCACGTGTTCCTTATAAAGCCCGAAAAAAGCGGTTACTCAACCTATGGTGAGCTGTCTATTCGAGATAGCGCAGCCGACTGAGGCGATACATCTTCTAGTATTAAATCTGGAGGTTATTCCGCGTGGATAGACATAGGAGGTAGAAGTGAGAGCAAGAGTTTAAGCTGATGCGCGTGAATTCCCAATACTGTGGCTTTGCATACTCTGGATGTCCGAGTAGTGGCAATGTTGGGGTAGCCATGACTGTCACGAAAGTGAACTTGCGAAAGGTACTAAAGAGTGAAAAACCTATGCCATTCGGTTACAGTGATGCTTTGTGCAAATAGAAGGATGTATGCAGGTTGCGAAAGACAACGAGAGCTGAGAGGTAACAAAATGGAGAGCTTTGGATAACGGAGATGACGCATGATGGCAGGCAACAGTGATGGGGTTGTATCTAAGAGGGAAAGATGATAACGAGACATATAACAAATGACTTTCTGTCATGGACTTGACAGGTGACTATTCGTTGTGTGATAGATATATATGATCATAAGAATTTGGGAGGATATAGTAGTCAAGTTAATTCTCCTCAGCATCGCGGAGAAAAACAAAGGTGACGAGAATGTCGTTGAGAATGTGTTCTCCCTCGGGATATATCTGAAGGGACAAACAGTCTGGCTTCAGAGAAAGCAAGGGACCGGCGCGATGGAATCGAGCGATGATCGTTTTCGATGCGTCATTTGAGACCAGCTGGAAGATATACATAGCTTCAGTATGATTTCAACAGCAATAGAGCATGCCTCACCTTTGGATTTCTAGCACCAATAACCCAACGATACTCGCACCCGTCCGAAGCACGGAAAACCTTATGACTGTCCAGTACGAGTTCAGACCGAGACTCGGCCTAAAAATATAGAACGCGCACCGTGATAGTCCATACCACGACCAACCCTTCGAGAAAAACAGATCCTTCGCGCGAACTTCCTGACCAGCATAAAGGATGCGCGACGGTTTGAAGGCTCCATACTCGATATGTGCGAGATGGGCAAAGTGTCCTTCAAAAGCCCTACTCTCGCGGATGCTAGAATCTGAGGAAGTTGAACTCGTGCTTCGTGACGGACTCCGTGACTGAAAATGGTTGGCAAAGTAATCCTCCGCTTCCGAGTCCTGGGTTCCCCTCTCATCATCTCCCATCCAGACTCCATCCACTGTTTCAACAGCTCGACGGATGAACGTCCTCCGAGTCCTCCCAACTGGCACAGGTGGAGTTTCAACTTTGTATAAAGGAATACCTGCCTCTGTCCAATAGAAGCTGTTCAAAGCCGAGGGTGAAGATAGGAAGAGATGCATCGCGCCAGGCGATATCGAGGTGCTTGAGGGAGGAAAGGAGTTTTTCGCGAAGGAGCCGCCGTCAAGGATGGAACTCAATATCCGCAGATGCCATTTTATACAAGCCCCCTAATAGGCGGACGGACAATGAGCCCATTTGTGGAGGACAAAAGTGCCCCAAGCGCAAGGGTCCCAGAGCACAGCATTCCAGACGACAATGTACTCCTCTTTTCTTTTCCGGGGGTATGGGGTAGTTGTGGCGACACCCTTGACTACCCGCTACGGCCTCAACAATATTCATTACAGAGTATAAGGCCAAGATTAAGAGTTGGAATGGAGAGCGGTTCAATAAGTTAGGCGCGCTTGATGCGATCGAGTCTCTTAATAATCCCATCACCCACGGGCACAAGCTTGTCCACATGTGTCCACAGATCCGTGCTAAATAGGCAACCTTAGGCATCCCCGGAGGCGGGTGCGTACCGGGGACGACGATGATTCGCCAAAAACTTGGCAGAATCGTCGTCACGCAAATGTAACACCAACACGTGCCCTTGAGACCGCCCTCGAATGAGTCGAACCCCTTTCGTTCTGCACGTCATCATGGGACGCGTCTAATTCAATCCTGCGCAGTAATGCAATAAACAGCTCAAATTGCCATATCAAACCTCCAATGTCGGTGCCAACACCCTACTAAGCGGTTCCAACGCGTTTTCGCTGCCTCGGAAAACTCTTCTGAAGTTCAAAGCTAAAGACTCGCCCTTTTGTGACTCAGGTTCTGTCGCTTTCGGCTAAATGCTGCCTCAACGTTGCCAAGAATGTCATTCATTTCCAGCCAGTTCATCTCGGGGCATGTTCCTGACACTTCGACTATTGCACTGCGTCTTCATCAGTCATCAGATTGATCATTCTAAGAACAGACAGTTTTACAAAACTTAATCTATCGCGACTCTCCATTCCATCGTCCTTCATTGCGGTCCTCAGTTCAACTTGACACCATCCAACGACTTGGCCCAATCATCCGGGATATTCGGCTTCGGCGTCTTCTAACTGAGCTCCTTTGAAATCTCCACAATCTCCGGATCAAAATGGACCCTCGCGAACTCAGCCGCCAAATTGATACCAGCAGTGACTCCTCCTTTACTCTGAACTTTTCCATCGACGATCTCTAATCTACGTCACTTCCTTCCTTAACAATCCAGCTTGCGAGAATCGTCTCAAAACCCAATTGTTTGCACATACTCTATGTCCGTCAAGGAAACCGGTTTGGGATAAAACGATCGAGCCCGCGCATACGGTCAAGATAGCTTTCAGCTTCGGGAATTTGATTTTGAGAAACTCGGTGCAGGCCGGGGAGAACTTCAAAGTCGGGTCCGGACCCGGAACAATGAGGTAGTCGAGATGTTCGGGTGGGTTAGAAAATGTGTGAGTGGGAATCAAGGCAGGGCCAGACGAGGCTTGCATCGGCTCAAGGATCTCCGCGATGTGGTATCACTTCATGATGGGAGCCTTGGCTTCGAGCTCGGGCAGGTTGAGAGACTTGAGAAAACCCTTGAAGTGATCGTTGAGGTAATCGACGGGTCCAACGGCATCGAGGACTTGAAATTCAGAGAAGAGCACGAGGTCGAAGTGGAGAGTTTGATTCGAGAGGGACATGACTCTACGAGCTTGAGATGACTAGGTCGGATAGATGCTTTGGACTGTTGGTGCTGGGGGAAGATTGTTGGCGATGTTCGGCTTAATATACGACCGAGAACAAGGTGAGAGGTTCATTTGCGCAATATTCCTTCTACGACTTCTTCGTCCCAGGACAATATTTGTCGAGATAGATGGGATGGCTGATTAGATCATGTTAGCTTGTTTCGCCATAGGTACATACTGTGGCGCACACTGTGTAATTAACGCTCTTTGGCTCGGGCTATTAATTTATTAGAGCGCGCTAGTTTTGAGTCGAACCTTCTAACAGTTTGTATCACAAATCCAAGGTCTATTGAAAGGATTGAATTCAAAATTCAGACAGAAAAATTCCAATAGAAGAACAAGAATTAATAAAGTAGTCTAACGTTCAATAAATTAGTTTTACAGTGAGTCGATGCACAATAGTCTATCAACTATCCGTGTACCATGCAGTCCTCTCAATATCAACCAATATGAGGATATACGAAAAAGACAAAACAATCCTCGAACAACCCTACTTCGTAACCAAAGCAGCCACCCGGGAGTCGACAATTTCCCAGGCCTTTCCAGCCTCCGAATTGTCAGGAGCAGCTTTCAAATAGAACAATGCCGCGAGAACATAATCGAGGACATGCAAAGCCCGACTTTCAAGAACGAGTTCCCAGGTAGGTGGTGTACCGGAGACTGTTTCTGTCCAGGCGACGGCTGCGGTAGACGATGGTTCATAGAGCTGAGGAAGAATCTCAATTGGATTGATAAGATGGAGGAAGAGGAAAGACTCACAGCCCAGTGCAACTCTGATCGCTTTCGGCGCCAGTAGTAGGTGCCTTGTTCTGTGTGAAGAGCCCAAGAGAGTTGACTGGAAAGGCAGAAGTAAATGATCGGAACACAACTTAACGGTAGGGAAATACTGACCCCGTACTAGTAGTTGCTGCTTGCTTCAGAACATCAGCTACCTTGACAGGTTTCCCATCATTCCTATTGGGCAGCACAAAGACGTCCCGTAAGAAAGCCCGCCTGTTCACCTCAACTACTACCTTCTGAGCTTCATCGCGAATTTTAACCTTGCTAAAAGCATCGGATGTAGCAAGGTAATAGCGAAGAGCGTTTCCTTCGTCGTATAACATCGCGTTGTTTGGGTCACTCCGTTTGAATAAGAGATGAAGCTGGCCCTTGCTTGGTAGGGGAGAGTCAGGGTAATTGGTAAGTGTTACTTCGGATGCGTTCATGTCGATGAGAGATATGAATATAGAGAGGGTGGATATGATGTCTGACCGTTTATTCCATCTCCTTTTTATCAAAAAACTCATGAAGGGTCGTTGTCAATCCATTTAGCGCCCTCGAGATCTGAGTCATTGACAAACCCTTCCTCTGTACCTCTGAACAAGGAGCTGTGCCGACGAGATGACTGAGCTAAAAATAGTCTGGAATGGCGATGACAAGTTATTTCAAGATTAGCTTGGCAGGAATCTTCGATGAAATCCGGTGTGCCTCGGTTAGGTCTTGGCGGTCCTTCCCCGGATTCGCGAAATAATGGATCGGGCTGGAATGAGTAGAAATCATGCTTTGAGTCGGCGTGGAGCTATCAAGGAGGTGTATACGGTGAACGAAGTCCTAGTGACTTGATAGTTACTTGGGAAAATAAAGATTGTAGTTGTATTACGACCTTGGCAGCCGTTGGACTCAGGTCACGTTCAGGAACGAGCAAAATAGCTGACAAAAAATACGGAATCAAAATCGTCATTATCAGATCTCCAACCTATTCGCAGCTAAGCTCTGACTTGACTCGATAATCAACTGCCAAACCAAGGCAGGTAGCTCCTATTCTGAGTCACGGGCTGGAATCTGGCAGGCATCAATGACTCTGAATGACGGTATACGCACTGGCATTCTCCATAGCCATACCGTAGTTTGCTTGCTAATCAAGTTCCTTCCGCATTGTTCGGACATATTGTAGCAATATTGTAGCACCTGGCGTGAGTATGAGTTGCCGGAGAAGAGATGCAGGGCTTCCAAGGTAGCTTTGTAACCTCGACCGCAAACCTTACGTCCTACTGACCTGATGATAGCTCGAACGTCACGACTCATGATTGTCGAAATCCTCAGGCGCAGGGAATCAGGGTCGGCTTTCTATTTTGGCGTTAGTTGTTGAGGGCATCTTCTTACATCCTGAAATGAGCCACGACGTTACGTTCTCAAATTCTCGCATTATCATGACAGCCATGTTCAACAAGATGATTGATTGAAGAAATTTCTGTTTTAGGCCTATCGTCCTTCATACCTCTATTTCGGCTTTGTGCCAACGGTCTGTACTCCAAGAGGCCACAACTCCTTTTGTGGCCAATCTCTAAGAAATTATCGCCGATTGTTAGTATAATTTTTGAATAGTCCCCAGTGGGGTCCGGTCAAATTCTCATTGCATAATATTGGTAAATTTCTTGAGACGTCATGTTGATCTAATTGAATACCTGTTGGCATCTTCGCTCCTCACTCTCAGTTCAATGTTGGCAATTGAAGTTCCTACAGCCACCACTCCTTTTCCTTATTTTCTCAATATTTAAGCTATCCTAAGCAACAACGCGTTATACTTAAAACTCTTCATACAGTTACGCAGAAGTTCCAAACCTGCTCTAGACGAAATTCTCGCTCTAAGGGAAAACGACTTGGAGCCTCGAACTTAGAATCAGCTACTCGAGGAACTAAGATCGAGAATACTGAGCTCGAAGCACATTCGAAAGGAATTGCTATCCCCTTTTCGCAATTCGAGGACTCTTATGACGCCTTAGTCGCTCTCAGTAAACAGAATTTCCTAGGTTGTCTCGTTAGCGAATCGCCGCTCGCACGGAGAACTCACGAACAGATAAAATCTACATCTGAACTTCTTTATTGCTGTTGTACTTGTGTCATTCTGTGTTTCGACAAAGTTCACAACGAGGAGACTGGCTCGGTTTAGTCAGACCTGGCTAACAATCTGTCTTTATTAGATGTTGCCGTTGATGAGTGAGGCTCACCGTTTGGCAGTTATGTTCCTGATCGAAGTTGTTGTATCCCGGGGATTCTAGGATTTGGAGCATTAGAGCTGGTGCATGGACAGGTCTTTGTGGTTATCGCTACTCTTGACGCCAGACTACTTTTACATCGTGCACGTTTAATTAGAGCCTCGAGATTTTATTGTGCCGAATCGATACTATCGGCTCCTGGGACAATTTTTCACATGCATCTTTGTCGGACGCTCGATTCTGAGTCACGTCGATGTCAAGTCAGGCCTTCTTATATGGATCGGACAGTATCTCTCAATTTGACATACGTGTGCCTGGTGATAGAGGGTGGCCATGAGCTTTTACTGGTGGTCTTAACGTATTGCAGAAAGCATGCTGGTTTTGGGGATCATATTGTAAAGCCCTTAGCTGGAAGGCGGCTGTCAAAAGAGCTCGGCATCAGTGGACTTTTTTCATCGGAGAAGTCGTAATATCCCCAACATTCATGTTCTATTAGTGCAGCCTAACAGACTATGAGGTGTTCCACCTACAGAGGAAGTAGCATAGGGGAGGAAAATACGAATTCGGATCATCTCGGTAGGTCGACAAATCTACCTAGTAAATAAGACTTCGCATAAATATCACGCAAGTAGGCCGGGCCGCCGTGCATGGTGCGCTAATTGAAGAACACGACCTCAACTGAAAGATCATTCCTGAATCCTAAGTCAGCTTCTCGGGTACAAGTAAAAGAACTCAGCAGATTCCGTACCAGAATCGTCTTCCCCTCGGTAACTGCAATCTCACTAGAGTTTCCATGAGATCATCATTCGCCCCTCCCAGTGCATTTCTGACCAGATGCTGTGCGGCATTCTTGTCGGCTAAGACAAATCTTTTGGGGGCTTGCCACAACCGGAACATGAAAGTGTCATCTTTTACTAAGGGATCGACGGGTAAATCCTCCTTAGCGAAGACGTCCTTGCGCAAGAGGGCTTGCGTTGACGCTGAAGGGAAGCGAGCAAAAGTTTTAATCACAGACGACGTGGCCGCATCGTACACGTCATCACCTTCATCGCTCTCCGTGGGTCGACTTCCATACACAAACCTCCCAAACTTCTTCAGCCAGAGCGCGACGAGTCCGACAGCCTCTTCGTTCGTGAGACTAGCCCAAAGACCGTGATTCGCGATGACGAGAAAGTCGCCTGGTTGGGTCTCTATGCTGGTTATTTCTGGTTCAGCCGTTGCCTTGGCAAAAGGGGGTTCATGAGTAACAATGAATGGGAAAGCGCTAGACAGCTGTTCTCGTGTTTCCGTGCTCCACTTCCACGGACCGTCACCAAAAGCGCGTACAGAGGGGGGCCTATCGCCTGGAGAGCGTCGCCGCACCGGGTCAGTCAGGAACCCGGTAGGGATAGCTTGCTCGTGAGTGAGGACATGGACCTCGTAAGTCTCTTTCCCTCTATCATCTACAGTTCGTCTACCCAGCACTGCACGTGAATCCCCGGTACTGGCCATTCGAAGCTGCCGGGTGTCGCTTTCGTAAACGGCAACGATGGCCGATGATCCACAGTGAACACGAGAAATAGCATCGGCCGATAGCTGGTACTGTTGATATAGGTTTTCGACATCTTGCTCTGGGTCCTTGTCAAAATGAAGCTTGGCCGCCTTTAGAGCATGGTCAGCTGCATCCTCAACTATCTCTTTGTCAACGTTGAGGAAAGCCTGTTTAAGTGCAGCGTCGAATTCTTCTGGGGGTGGATAGGGTCTTCCTAAGCCGGCAGCAGACCAGTAATCGGCCGTTTCTGGCCCGCTTCCGAGGTATATATGGGAGTCGGGGAGTGTGGCGTGTTTAGAATAGAGATCTGATAGTGTTCCGATGATCGAGTGGCGGAGATTTTGTGATAGATACGAAGCCACTTTCCCTCCGTTGTGTCCATCGTAGATGCCGAAGAATACCCAGTAGTGCGTTGGAAGTTCTATAAAGCTGGCTGACGAGAAGCAGCTGATTGGACTGGGGCTGAAACGTGGAATAATATGAGAACTTCGAGTGTAAAAAGAAGTGACTGGACAACTGACTGGCCAACGAATGCAGTATCATATCGTGGTACACCACAGGGTGTGTGCACCTTGTATATTCGACCCTCTGCTTCTAAATGTTCTTCAGCGGTTCTGATGCCTTCTGGCATCCAGAAGTTACGGTCATACTTCAGTGGTGGAATGTCGTCAAAGCCTAATGGCGGGCTGGGTTCTTCTGCTGGCCCTTCTTCGCTTTCAGCCTCAGGCTCCGAGGTTTCTTGCGTCTTTTCGTCTTCTACAGGGGCTTCTATAATAAGTACCGCGCGGTCAACGTCCGACACGTAATAAGTCAACGCAGCAAGCGAAAATACAGCTGTGATAGCGAACGCGAATGATTTATAGGTTCGGCGGGACTGGATCCCCGGGGCTGAGTGCAGCCCACGGGTAGACACAATACACCGAGGGGTGCGAGGAGAGTGTATGAAGGAGTTTATGGACTCAAACCGACGGAGTCTTTGTTTGGCAATGGCGTTGAACATAATCCAAAGTGCGAGAAATGAATCCCTAGATAGAGTCTCGACATGAGAGGAATTACTCAAAATGGTATCGTTTGCGTACCTCTGGAGGTCCAGACCCCTCAGCGCTCAGCGCTCAGTCTAAATGGACACCCAGCTTCCAAAAGCGCGCAAGGTTCAAAGTAGATTTGGAGAATCTGGTGATTGTCCGAGACCTGGAAAAGGAGGGTATTATCTGAGAACATATTAGACGTTAGACATTCTTGTCAAAAAACTGAGCACAACATACCTCGTGTTAGTGAGAGTCTACTCAGGCGAGGCTGTGTTATGGTTGCATCGTGCCCTTGGCCATCACGCAGTGCTATTAGGCTCTTGATGATGGTGAAGAAAGGAAGTGCCAAACAACTGTAAATAGAGTGAGTACATCAATTCCTGAGATTATTGAAATATTGAAAGTTGGAAGTTGATGGCTTGAGACTTTGAGCTTCCCAAGGCATTTATTTCGATCCTTTTAACTATCGGTAGTATACTCGAAATTGGCTGGATAATATTTGCGGGCATGTAGTACCCACGACAAGTAAGCTATTTTACAGTGAAATGTAGATACAAAGTCTAAAAATTGCTTGTTTTGAGCCAGAGATTAACATGAAAGCGAGTAGCGTCCGAATTTCCGGAACCTTGTCCCCAGTATTTAGAGAAAGGCCCATTTAGGAAAGCTTGTTTTTGAACATATTTCTAAATCAGCATTCTCCTATCCTCACGTTTGGCCCGATTGTGTCGGCAGCGTCTCGGGGTCCGCAACGACATCTTGCGACTCGAAGCCGGACAGTCTTCTCTTGGCCAGAACTCTCTTCGCACCTGACTCTGGGTCTCCACTCCCTTGTGTCAGAAGTTCATCTATGTTTCCTTCAGAAACAGTCGCAGTTTCTGATGCTCGTGAAGGCGGAATATTTTCTTCATCATCCAATAAAGTACTTCTATTACCGCGGACCTGAGCAGACTCAACTGTTGGGGGTCGATCATCAAGATGTTTGTCGGGTATCTGGAATATAACTGAGGCTCCTGAACATAGCAAAAAGACTTAGACTTAATACTTACCGGAAGTCGAACAAGGAAAGCAAGGAAGGTAGAAATAGCAGCGTACAGGAAAACAGCTTTCAAGCTAGCATTATAAGCATCCCTTGCAGGACGCTGGACCTCAGGAGGAAGCAACGCGACAAGCTTGGCTTGGCGCCTAATTCTGTTGATTAGCTGGTGGAGAGCAGTGAGCTCAAAACCTTCCGATGAGTGGCAGCATTTTGACCATACCCGTTCAGACCCTAGGCCGGTGATCCTAGCATGAAGTTCATTGTTGAGTTTAGATTGATAGATTGCCGACGAAATAGCGACGCCCCCAACTTGGCCTAGGAAAGCCCTGAGTTGGACCGAACAAGCTAAGTATGGTGGGAAAACGTACCAACTCCGCGGAAAAAGGTGTTGAATCCAGTGCCGACGGCAACATAACTCTCTATCAAAAAATCAGTCTCCAGCTATCAATGGAGTGTTAGGGTGAGGGCTCACCGGGCAGGTGAACCAGTAACGCAACTACGGCAACTGATTAGACGAAAGTAACAGTGAGTTCTGTAAAGACTTACTCAACATTGTTTGAAGCACCACCGCATTTCCAAAGCCCAACGGTATCTGGTCGGGGCGCTAAGAAATTGAAGTACAAGCTATATAAGCGTATACTCACAACACTGAACCAAGACTGTATAAACCCCGAATTTTCACTTAGGAAGCAAATCGCGAGGGCGCCGAGGAATGGGAAGAATCCAAAGGTCAAATTCAGCATTTTGTACCTCCCCGTCTTGTGCATCATCCAGCCTGCGAAAACAGATCCAGTCGACATTGCCAAGCTATTTGGCAACAAATGAGCCCCTATGAATCACGCATGAGAAACTAAGGAGATACATTGATTTGTGTACATGATATCATGCGTACCCGCTTTAGACGCTGTCTCCAAACGAACAGTCTGGAACCATAAGGGGAAAAAGTACATTATGGCGAAATTGCAGTTCGCGACCAGGAAGTTGGATGCGCCAGACAACATGGGTATCTTCTGCTTGAGAAGGTAGGGAACTAAAATTGGCTCAGGAGCTATATAAAGCTCCATAACGAGGAAGGCAATTGCCGAGACGAAAGCAAAGATGAGAGAACCCATCACTGTCGGACTATCCCACTGCCAGTCACACGAGAAACAATCAGACTTTGGGTGGACTAACGACCCTCGATCCGGAAGCACTCACGGGTTTATCGTTGTTATAGCGTTCACTAAGGTAAAATAAGATAGATCCGACCTAGGAAGAGCAAGTCAATCGACGAAAAGGACTCTTGAGATCAGATTTCCACTCACACATAGCAGAAGAGTACCGCTGCCTCCGTAATCGATCCGCTTTAGAATCTCCTTCGTGCTTCTTCCCTTCCCCTAAAGGTTATATTAATATGTATGTTTCTCACAGCAAATATCATCCCCTTACAGGAGTCACGTAGCATAGATTGTACGAGGTCAGGACGTAGGAGAGGAAGAAGAATGGGAGTTGAAGGAGGAACGCCCATCTCCAGCCGAGCCTAAACAAAGTCAGTCGTCGCTCTTATGGATGAGGATAGACATACCAATCGGCAATCATTCCTCCGAAAGGTCCTCCCAGTCCTGTACCGAGCTAACCAGTTTATCGGCACCGGAAGGGTCTCATTTATCTCGGGAAATTACTCACACCCTTGAAAACACTACCCACGCCCTGTGCCAGACCACGACTCTTGAATGATGAAATGATGAAATGAGTTCAAGGTCTTCTAAGAACGCCAGGAATAACATACCCTGATGGAATACATATCGCTGATGATTACTCTAAGCAAGAAAAAGTCATAAGCAAAGGAGCCTCGGACCGGGGACAGAGAAAAGAAGCCACTTACGAAGTTGTCGTTAACAGCCCACCACCACCCATCCCTGCTAGCTGTATGGATGGTATTAGAGAAGCTAAGGCCTGAAAGGGAACGATGGTGGGACGTACAAAACGTGCAAGAATCAACATCTCCATCGACCGTGATAATCCACACATCAGGCACCCCGCAGCTGCAAAGAAAAGTGCAGCGTGATTTGCCCCTTTCCGCCCTAGAACGTTGCATAAGCGCCCATATAGTGGCGTGAACGTGCATGTTGCGAGTAGATAGCTACAAGCTCGATTAGCTTACAGAGAGCTTGAGCTTTCGGAAATTAACTCACGCGGTCCCGAGCCAACTGGCTTGATTTGATTTATTAAAGTCCGAAGAGATGGAGGCTAGCACTGATCGTCCGAGTCGAATATATTCAGTCAAAAACCAATACAGGATGGTTTGGGTAGGGCGTACTCGTCGGCACCAGGGTCTCTAGTGCGAGGATAGAGCTCGCGTGAGCGGTTTAGCATATTGATCTGAGGGGACAGTCTACCCACGATTGAAAGACTGTAGGAGTGCTCGTCAGACTGTCTATTCCCGCGACAAAAAGCTGTTGAATACTCACGGAAAGAAAGCTGGCCATCCAAAACCCCCACCAAAATTCCAACTCGGGTTGACGGCGAGATATCGCGAGGTCCTGGAGGTTGTTTCTTCAAGTCGGGTGCGTTATCGAGCAATGGTTGTCGTTCGTCCGTGGGTATTGACATGTTTAACAGTAAAAAAGCATGAACACTGGAGTCCGAGCAGGGTATATGGAGAGTTAGAGGCCGATGGCCTATAAGTATAGTCAGTAAGATGAAAATATTTTTGGAGTTTATTAAGTTACTGATCGGAGTTTCAGTTAGGACGGAAACACATTCTGGCACGTGCCATATCGGATGTGTATCCGACGCCATGATGCGCGGTGGCAACATCATATAAACTAGAAGGCCACTAGATTTTCATCAGCTCAGCTCTTCTGATAATACGCGAGAGAGATTCCTGGCACTTAGTAGAAGAAGTGGAAAAATATTCCAACCCTCCCTAATATCATCACTGAGATGCAGTCGGAACAGTAAGCATGGTGATATCGGGCATCGATGCAGTGCCTAACCGCCACCCGGAATAGGATTCTATTTTCCACCCCAATACGCCTCAGGAAGTAGCTGAGCTCCAACGCAAGCCACCCGAAATGTGTGAGTAGTAATATTAGCGGCCAAGTGTGACTGTCAACCTAGTCATTCCAAGGTCATTTAGGACAGGCAAGGCCTAGGACTATTTCAGGCTTTGAGGCTTCTGAGGAATATATACCCGACCCTCACGGAAGTAGAGTGGTGCCGAGTGCGTGAGCTTGTCTTCGATACTGGTTCTAGTCGTATAAGAAATTCTGCCGCGGAACCTTTTTGTATCTCGGTATAATGGTTCCTAATATACCTGCACCTGATCCGAACATGATGGTAGTCATTGATCTTCCACTACAGTACAAATGAAGGGCTCGGACATGGGGAATAGATTATTGTCTATGATTATCGTACAACGACCTTAAAGCTTGGCACGTACGGGTATCCTCGTTTCATATCCGGGTTTAAACTCCATTTTCCCTCGAAGTAAGGGGTAAGGCCTGTCAAGGGTTGGATCAGTCCAGGTCGTCGATCCCATTTAGTGTCACGTAACAAAAGCTCAGCATCAATAACAATCACTTCGCCCTTCACGTACCAGTACCGCCACCAAGAGATTCAATGTGCTGAATTGTACGAGAACGCTTGACCTATTTTTGCGCCTTTGTATTTCCTGGCGACTAGTCCGGGATCTCCATCGAGGCAGGACTAACTTTAGTTGGGCGCCAGTTTACCGCAACCACGGTCATGCGGACACGAAACGCAATATACTTTCTCATTCTATGATTGATATCAGTATCTCAGGTCCAGTACTGACTCTCAAGTCCGCTTAACAGCCTCACGGCACTGGTTGATCTTTCTCTTTCATGAGCTTGCGCTTGAACTAGAAGACCTATTTCGGGAGTCACGGACATCGTCCTTTTCTCCTTGGACTTAGTCAGTTGCGGCCGCCTCCACGGGTTTCTGTCACTGTGAGGAGCGGGGCAGCAAATGACCCTTCGCCAAATGCTCCTTAACTACGGCTTTACACGGATATTATAGTTTTTTTGCACTCCGTCCGAGACCCTCGTTGTTATGGGTATTCGACGTTGAATGATTGGCAATTGACTACGCCACGACTGAAAAAACCTGTACTAAGGGCTCAAGAGTAGTCCACATGTTAAACCCATTTACCAAAAGTAGATATTCGAGCCAAGAATTCCTGAGCGCAGTTCGGTTACGGAGATCGCCATTTACCCTTATGCAGAGAACTTGAGAAGGCCAATACAGTCGAGGAGTACAAGAGCTGCCACCAGATATGTCTATCATCACCGTCTGATTTGTTGGAAATTTTGAAGTCAGCGACTGGATCGCGATCCGCTCGTTTCCAGATGACGGAATCTAGAGAATTAACGTAATTGTTGACGTTTCCCTTGTGGGCGTTTGACTGTTCCTGGTACAAATGTCCCGCAAGCCTTCGATCCGTCTCACATTTATCCCATTTTGTCAAAACATACACTGAAGGACATCAATCTCACACGTATCATGAAGCAAAGCACACGGTTGATTATGCTGTAAAATGAGGGCGGAAATTCTCGAAAAAGGTGAATAAATTATGCCATAGTTGACAAGCGAAAAATAAGCGGAAAGCGCTCCTCGAACAATACAACTGACAGGCCATATAAATAGATAAGGTTATAGAAAATCTACGTAGAAGGCGAAGGAGAAGTACACTGCAAGGCGTTCAGCCTGGCACACGTAAGCGTCGACGCAGATTATCAACGACGATAGGGATCACAAGCTGGGCATTTCCCATTAATCTGGGGACCTGCATAATAGAGAGACTTGGTTAAGAATTCAAGAATTACCATCGACAGATTCACCACGCACTGTATTGCTCGGGGTATTGGCGGCTGCCAGTTCCAAATGTGTAAATATTAGACATTGAACCATGCGGGCCGAAGCATTAGAGTTCATCGTGAAATCGCGGCGAATTGAAAATGGGGTAAGTTAAGTGTCGTGGGAGTATAAAGGTCGAGTTGACGTGAGATAAAAACATTGTGCATGCGGGGAAGCGAACAGAAATCCACGATAGGCATCATCAGTCAGAGCCATAACAAATCTTGTGATAACTGGAGTAATAAGCTCACTTTTGCCAGCAGGTCTGCTTACAGTTGGTGCAGTTAGGGGGATGGTAGGCACTCAATTTGCAGTGACGGCTATCGCAGGGAAGCTGCCGAAGTGAAATCGAGAAAGTGAGCACAGCTGGGTCAGTGGAGGTGGTGCGTAAAGCTGACCCATTCCTCAGGCTAGTCGACAGGCATCAGCGAGTGGACCCAAAGATGAAAATACACCGGCACCTACCAAGGTCTCGAGGTGGCCACATTGGGTGTAGACGTTGCAAACTCTGAGATTTGATAGACGGTCAGTCGCCGACTCGACGCAAAGGCCATATGACTGAGTTGCTCACTGTCTGACACGACACATTATTTCTTTGAGTATGAAGAAGTATGGAGGGAAATGTCGAGGGGTTTATGGGAGCTCGAGGCTTGAATTGGGAGGCGAAGAAGATGCTGCTGAGTTGCCGAGAAATCTACGCCTCTTATAAGTGACAGAGAGAAGAATTGTTGAGTCAAGGGTAAATTCCACGATACAAACAGCATTACTACGTATCTCTCGGGCTGCAACACACTCGACGCCCCCCAATCATTGATCATTTGCAGTGCCGAACATGGTACAACAGGCTGCACCTACGGTCCCAAAAAAGTCATCGGTGTTTCAGCTGGCGATACACTGACTCGGCGGTGAGACTGATGGGCGATATGATTCGTAACGGGAAAGTGCACAAACAGCAAATGATAGACTTGCATGCGCACTATAGGATTCGATTGTAATACAGTGCAAATCCCGATTGCGGTCCGTTGATACGGTCGCTGATAGATTGTGGTGTGAATTTTGGATTCCGTAACGTTTGGCACCCCGTCGTTAAAGCTCGTTGGTTGCGACGCTACTTACCTTGAAAGCAATTTTTTTCTGTCGATAGAACGAACTCTGAATAGGAAGCATGATCAGCTGGGCTCGGCAAGTGCGGATGCCGCGAATCTGAGCGGAGCTTTCATGCGTCACCGCCCTATTGACACTTATCCTTCTCGGTATATTATGGTGTTCCACATCATATGACGCACCATATTATGAGGATTCGAACATGCACCTACTTTTGTTCTGAAAGAGGAGACCAGTCGCGCCGAGAAAATACAAGGGATCTGCACTACATCTTGTCGGAGATCAAATGGTCAGTCACATAGGGCCAAACTCCGACCTGTGACTCTGGCACCTGAGAGTGACCAGCGTTCATTCTGCCCTGCGCTTTATCCGTAAGATGGTAATGGTGGCCGAGAAATCTGAGAAACAATCTGGCGGCGCGCAGGGTCCAAGGGGAAAAAAGACGAAGCACTTCCTTGGACAACAGGTTCGTTCTTCATTGGTCACGCCTAGCGCGTATCTGATACAGGCGCATGATCCATAACGACCCGCCTTAGGACGCACTGATACTCGCCACCACGATCATTAAATCACAGGAGCAGAGACAGCGGGTGCACAAAGAAGAGACTAAAATGCGTCAACTCTTGGTTAGCTCATTTAGTGGTCATTTCTTTCTGTGGAGATTACAACTAATCTCAATGCTAGCAACCTCAAGAACGGAGTCGTAAATCGGGCTCTTCTCGATCAAAGAAACTGGTAAGTTTCAGTTTTTCTAGGATGAAACTGCATTTCCCAATATCAGTCAATGCCCTCTGATATTCTAGCGGGAAGCCAAAGCAATTCTTTCTGCTGCAAAAGCCCGGCAAAAACGGGAAAAAGCAAAGTCGAAAGCCCAGGTAGCATGTCAGTCTCCTGATACCAAAGCGCAGGATAGCGTCAATTGCGGTGATGCACCTCAAACGGAAGTGGATAAAGGTAAACGATGGCGAAAATCCGTAGCCTTTGCATAAAACCTTGTTCCCAATTCATGTGGCGATGGTTAAAGCTCGAAGGGCTCGGAGCACAACTCCTGCAGGTGATATTAAAGCGCAATAGCTAACATGAACGGCCTGCTCTCAGCGCTCCGGTGCCTTCTAAATGTGTCATTGCTGCTGAGGGGCGCTCGAATGCTAAGGGCAACAAGCACTTTGTTGCGGGTTGTGTTCAGGTACCCAACTACCGCGATTGGGCTGGCCCTAGAGAAACTTGATCTACGAAGACTGGTAACTTTGATCTATCATGACTGGAGCATTGTTTGAGCATGCGGCAATTTGCGACAGTTCCTGGGCTTCATTAAATCAAACAGTATTACCCAGAGTTGGGTGCCATGAGGATCGGAACGTCATGAGAATGAGCTTAAAGTGCGTCAAATCATGTACCACTACAGACAAAGTATACTCGCGTCAATGGAAGCTATTTTGGGCTTTACACCAAGGGAATCCAATTGTCAAACGCGTGGAAACCCGCACAGAGTCACTAGCAAAGCCTCGCCGACTCGGAAATCCTCGAATTCAACTGCGGTTCTGGCTCAAGCCAGGTGGCAATAGCCTTTGTCAGACATTTGCGTGATCTCATAGCGGTTTCCTATTGCCTACAGTGCAAAGAGTCAACAGCACTACATGCATGATCGCTGCCATACATTGGTCAGATTTGTTGGAAGTCCAGTTGATTACTTGATTTCAGGCGCTCGCGATCCTTGAGTTCAATCATCACCGAGACCCCCACAATCTTCAGCGTCTCGGTGCTTAGGTGAACTTCAGTAATTGGCACGATAAGATTAGATTACGAAGCCGGTTTGGTTTGATAGAAGTCATGTGACAAGACCCTAACCAGCCCCAGCTTGAGTTGAACTGGACGGCTCACGCTTCAGCTTCAATACTGTCACCCAAGTTGCGCTACTCTATGATTCACCTTATGCCTTGCATTTGTTATTTTCTCTCTTTCTGAACCCCCGAAAAACTCATGCCTGCACCAGTAAATATGAACGCGAATCCAAGGAAATCCAAGTCGCTCTATACCCCGATTTTATATGATGTTCCCGAATCCACGGTCTCGTCGATGGGTGAAGCTGGAACATGTTCTACTTACCTGAAGCGCCTCACCCGCGAGCATCTCGCGAGAGCTAGCATGGAAGAGATGGAATCCTCTGCCTCTTGGTCGCCCACTCCTGAATCCAAGGCGAGGATTGCCCAACTGACTCAGAAGGTCAAGCGAGCCTATGCTGACGCCAACGGCAACCCCGCTGACGGGCGATGGGCCTTCGTGTCAGATCTTCTCCGTCTGCGCTGCACCAGAGGCGGCCGCCGTTGGATAGGTGTCAACCTCGAGGCGCGGGCTCCAGAGATCCCAAAACATCTATGCGTCATTCCAAATTCTAGCGAAGAGTGGAATGAGCTAGAGCGGAGAATCAAGAATGAAGAAGATGTAAACTCGAAGGTTCAACGATGGATCAAGACCGCAGAGTTTGAGCCTCTGACGCCCGACGTAACAGTGGATCAAGATCAGGATCAGGATCAAGAAGAGACAGCACTACATCCTCCCGTAGCCTCTAAGCCACAGGCAAAGACACCTGGTGGTCGAACATCCACATCAGCTGTTCAAAGCAATTTGAAGACAGGCTTCTCTATCTCCAATCCTCTTTCAAGCGGTTCAAAATTCGGGTTTAATGTAGTGAAGCGGCAGGACAGTGTCATCAGAGATACAAAATCAAAAAACACTCCGTCATCAGCCCCCCTGCGCAGAGGCTCACCTCCTTCTACTCCTCTCGTTCCTGATTCTCCTTCCTCTTGCGCTGTTAACGGTGCTGAGGTCCCTGAGCAGTCCTGCCATCCGCCAACCCTTCCCCTCAGCTCCAACAGCCACTCCCAGATCGTAAGTGCTGTGCCGTCGTCACCCTTCGGTTTCGTTAACCAATCTCAACAGGAGTTCAACCCCCCATCTTTTCGGCAGTCTCAAATTCATACATCCACACCCCTACCAGTCTTAGTTGATCAGGTCCAACAATCAGGGCCACGTCGCAAATCCTCCTCCGAGGCTTCTATAACCTCTGTTTCTCCGGTAACTCATGCTGAGGGGGATTGCGCTACTCAGAATAGAAAGCGGCAGAGATCAGAGTCACCCGATGAGCCCGCAGCCAAAAGAGCTCGTGCCATCCCGGACAATATCAATCATCCTCCAACTCCCCCTCCCCCAGCTAAAGTCACTGCTGGTAATCTCGCTACGCCGTCAGCAATCAAAGACCTACCTCGCCTGACAGAGCTTTTGGCTTTATCTCCTCGTAACAGGTGGAGTGCGCCTCGAAAACGCGTTTCAAAAAGTCCTACCCCTCGTACTGCGCCCATCCAAGCTTCAGAATCACTAAATCATTCTACAATATCAGCCCCACCTGAACAGCCACATGGACAGAAGGTAGTCGATGTGGTGAACGCTAACGACAATCCGCCTCCGGCTGCTACGATCCCCGAGCCACCATCCGAGACTGCTCCCTCACAAGCGCCTCTCACGCTATTTTCCGTGAACACGGTTTGTGAAGTTCACGATGATGCTAATGGTGGCCGTTCCCGTGTTGCTGAGCCTGCAGCGGACCTGGAATCAGAGGCCGATGATATTGATACCTCCGTGATCGAAGGGGTGCTGACGGTACAGGAATCACTACCACAAACACCTGACTTCCCCCCGTCTCCAAAGGGCGACCCATTCCGCTTCCCATCAGTAAGCGCTGAGTCGTTGGCATCAAAACTGGAGGCAACAACGTACAATCTCTTCGGCCTTGACGACCTCGATAGCTCACCTGCGAAATCACTCTCGTCGTTGGCTGGGTCCGACTCAGAGTCCGATGACTACAATGGCAGAGATGATACGACGCTGGGCAACATCAACACCGCTGTGCCGAAACATCTACACGATATAGTCGATTCCGAGTTCAATCCTCAGTTCACGTCGACCCAGAAACCTGGTCTGGATTTCAACTTGGCTTCGAACGCTGTTCTAAGCGGACAGACTATTTCAGACTATGTCGACTTGGCGAATGAGAAGCTACCTTCAACGTCACAACTCCAGGCGGAGGTTAACAGCCAGGTCGATGAGATAGACAGATTTATGGACGCTGATTTGGGCTATGACTCTGTCGTGCCCGGCTCGTAGAATGAGATCTCCGAGCGTCTTTTGACCCTTGACCGTGCCACTTAGTTATTATTGTCTAAACTCCTTTCCTAGTCACTTGGTCTATTGGTTTTCCTTACACTCCTATTTCGGATTATCGTCTTCAGGGTTCTGCAGTTTTCTTATATGTTTTGGTTTTCCCGCATTCATTTTTGTATTCATTACGGTAAGTCTGCGACCCTCGACTTCTTGCCTTGTTTGTCATTTAGCAACACCTTGCGATACACCCTACATGTTGCATAGCACTTATTTCCGCCAATGGTATTTCCTGATGCCTGGTCTTCACCACATCGAAAAACTTTGTGACAACTATGTTCATCGAAGCAATAAATCAAAAGAGTTGTACAAAAGCCAAGATTGGAAATGCGCCGGCTGAGCAAATTCCGAGATTCGTCTAAAGTGCCTGTATTTTTGCTTCCCTACCCCGTCGGATGTTATGTAGGATCGGGCAACACTTTAGGAAAGATGAAAGAAAGCCTGGGATGAGCATCACATCCGGTTCTGGCGCGAAGGTTGGGCGCAGCGGCAGAGTACATACAGATATTGAATGGGATGATGGGAATCACATCGATATTATTAGCCCGACGAATACCCAGATATGGTGCAATCAAGCAAGAGCCTTCTTCAAGTGAAGATCTAAAGAGTGATGCTACTCAAAGAATATGACAGTCACGGCTAGTTCCTCGCTATTGGACTGTCATGAGCAAACCTAGAACAAGGGACGCCAGTGGATGACGTACCGGTTGTTGGCGCAGAATGGGTATGGAACCATTAATAATCCTTCCGTGAAATCTCTATGTGCGCCACCTAACGCGTTTCGAATAAGATGCACTCCAGCATTGCTATCAACGCAAATGAACTTCTTCGGTAAATTCCACCGCTTGTACCAAGTCGTGGTATCCTCCGACTCATTCGAGAAATCGACGGGTAACATATCTCGAGTCATAAAGTTTTCTTCCGTTGGTTCCGTGATTGGCTCCTGTAATCGGTAGTTTCGCTGCATGAGCCATTTTCCGAGGAGGCCCACGGCTTCTTCGTTAGTCAAAGAGTTCCATAGCCCTTTATTAGCCATGATGAGAACATCGTCAGGTCCAACTTGAACCGTTGTTATCTCGGGTTCTGCTGTGATGTACGGCGGTGATCGGGTTTCTGAGTTTGAGGTCGGTCCTGAGGAGAGACCGCGAAGGGGAGGGTCGCCCATATACTCCTTGTGCATTCGCTCTTGTACTTCTTGACTCCATTTACACATGGCCAGACCAAAGGCGCGGGTGACATCCCGACCAACATGCCTCTGGACGATGGATATATCCTCCGCCGAATACGCCTCATCTATCCGGGCTTTCTCGGAGGGGTTGGTCGATGTATGTTCGGAGCTAAGTACTTCAACTTTGAGGTACTGCGTGCCGTCCTCTCGTACTGCTTGGCGGCCTAATACGGCACGACCGTCGCCGACGTTGGCAATCTTCAGGGTTCGAGTGCCATCGTCATAGAACGCTAGCATGGCAGTACACCCAGAGATAGCAGAGGCGAGGGGAAAGGCGTTGAGCGACTTCGAAGGGGAAGAGAAAACTAGATCACGCGCTTGGTCGACAATGGCGCGGTCTACGTCGTGGAAAGCTCTTCGTATTGCGTTGTCAAATTCCTCCGAAGGAACATCGTGCTTCAATTCTGTACAAGGGTATATTTTGTCCGGGTCACCCAGAGGAGTCGTGTATCTTCGGATTAGGATATCAAGGAGATCATAGGCAGAGGGTATAAGGGCCTTGAAGACGAATACACAGGTCTCCCAACCTCTGAGTCCCTCAGTTAAAGAGGAGAGAACCCAGTTGCAGCCGTGGCCCATTTTGACTGCATGAAATCCGAGGCTGGTTTGTCTGTCCCCTCGACTAATATTCGACATAAGTGTGAGTAATAAGGTTCAGATAAGAAGACATACTTTGGTAGAGTCGCGTAGTCGTACTGTATGACTTTGACGCCATGCCATCCGCCTCTGTCGCTAGCCATCCATATATGGTTTGCTAGTGGGTCCCATTCTACGAATAACACGTCAGTTAGTGGCGTCATTGAGGGAGAGAGTTCAGTTAAATCACTTCTCGGAGCTTGATTGTCAACTGATTGTGAAGCATCGTCTTCACTGTCTGCGTAGATTATGGGTTTCCGATAGGATGAAAAGTAGGATACTGCCGCAACAGTTGTCAATCCAAAGCAAAGCCGTCGGCCTGCCGCTGGCCACGCCATTGTGAGAGATATTCGGATGGTCTCTGTGAAATTTCAAAATAGATCAGAAACAAAACAGTCAGAACATAGGGGTATTACTTACAAGGTTTGAATGAGCGCTCAAAACAGAAACGACAGATCTAAGGTGAATGAGGAAGCATAGCCATGATCATAACATGAGGGTCAGAGTCGTGCACTCCCAGCGCTTCTGTCCAATCAAGTCACTTGTCACTTTTGTCACCCTCTCTATTTCCGAGAGTTGATACCGTCACGGTGATCACACCCACGTTATGTGGGCGCTTGAGGTAGTGTTTTGCAGTGGATCAACAGCATCATAAACGGCGAATCTCAGCCGCTGAGACTTAGATTCTTTTTTGTTTGAACAATCACTTTGACTCGTGGAATGTGATGCATTAAACAGCGCCTTGCTTAGCAGTGGCAATACTTGGCAAGATTCCTCCAGCTATTGACCACAACCAAAAATCCATGCCCTCAAACAATATCAAGTATGGCCTAAACCTGACTTCATTCCGTTGTTGGCGGTTGAATTCCTACGGCATTCAGCTTGAGTGGGAAGCTCGGCATTGAGTTGACGTCGATTAACATTTGCAAGAGCCAGGTTTGCATTTGCATCTGGAGTTTGATTGATTCAGTATGTCGCTCGGACTGACGGTAGCTACACAAATCTTACCCGCTTCCACAAGCACAGGAGGAAGAACCGCAACCGTTGTTATAGTTCTGTGGCACAGTGTTGATGCAGGGGCAGCTGGGAGTGCAGCTGCAGCACTTGGTCGCCCATTGGCTAGTGGTAGAGCACTAGATAAAATGTCAAAGAGGGCCTTGCGCGACAGGAGATCGAGACCATCATACCATGACGGATATTGAGTTCGGTAACGAAGCTACGGGTAAAGAGGACTGTGAAACGGTAATGATGGGTTTACCCGCACTCGTTGTGGTTTATAACTGCTATGCGCCATTTTCTGGATGACCGGCATTTCCCTTCGGAAGAATTAAGACGGCCGTTTGCCCCGTCCAAGAATTCGGAACCAATGAGCGATTTTGTGAATGTTTATTTTCTCGCACAAATGCCTCTTCATGATCAGCTGTGATCAGAAGCAAGTCCGATAAATGATTGATCCGAAAAAATGCAGCGGGCAAGAAATATGACGTCACGGTAGCTAGCGCAATCCGCCTCTTTTCTCGCATCGATGACAAGGTATTAGAGTTCTTGTAATACTGTCATGAACCAGTAAATGGTAGCTTTCAAGTTCCTGGTCCCTCAATCCATCAAACTTTCTCAGTCCTATGTATTCTTCTATCCATTACACGTACAGGGTACAGTCAAATTTGTATCTAATTAGTCGTCACGGCTTGGAATAACCAGCCGATAAGGCCAGGCGGGCGTTTACCACTTCAATCGATCGCGTCAGTCGAGCTTTAGAAGGGAAAAATGACAAGGCTGACCTGTAGCAACAAGGGCGACAATAAGGGCTATGATTGTTCTTGTCATCGACGGCATTGCCTGACACTGACAGATGCAACGCGTCGGAGGGCGGCTGTCGTGCTCAAGTTCACTGTTGGTAGCGGGACTAGTGGAACCCTGCAAGAGGAGATATATGGATTAAAATTTGATTAAGAGATATTGTCATTAGAGGGCCGTTACGTAGACTTACCATGGCAATTTGTTCTGTTTTACCCGGGTATTCAAAAGGAGGGCGATTGACTTCTTGAGTTGAGAATCTATCATACCCTGGGCCTTTATTCTCTTTCGATGCGCTAATTTCTGGATGTAACTTTTCTCGGACAGACGAGGGACTTCCAGATTTGGTTGACATCTGTCAGCCTTCTCCAGTATGCTTTACAGTTGAGCGATTTGATGGACTGGATGTTGAATCGTCGACAGTTTATCTACAGAGCACGCAATTTAATTAATCAAAACTTTCTTTCTACTTAGGTCAGTCGATCTTCGATAGACAGATGGTCGGAGTCATCTCAAAAACAGGTACCTATAGCCTGGGATCCAATCATGCATATAAGCTGACTCAGGCCTAAGGGGCTAATAATATTGGGGAGAAGCTAGGAGGCGAGACAGGAGTCGACTTATCATGCGCGAGCAAGCGGGCATGAATCCAGTATCAAAGGTCTCTTCTTGACTTCGTTGTCTCTTACAGACCTCATAGCTCTTCTACCTTGTGGCTTAGAATTATACGGGGAATGATTTCCCTTGGAATTCCAGGTAGCAACTTTGCTCGGCAGTATCGGTTATGGCGGAGCCCATCTTAGTATCATAGCTGCATGTCGTCAAAGAGGTTTCTCAGTCAAATAACTGATTATTTAAAGCAACAAACAACTTCTGAACGAAACGATTGAATCGTAGTCGAAGTCTAAATAGTTAAGCCTCGTAGGCAATAGAAGGGATACTCTAAAGGAGATATGAAATGAAAGACATTTAACGGCGATGACAAGTCAAATCAGTATTCCAGTCCTCAGATCCAACACCTTCAGCAACGATGAACAAAGACTTAGGATCATACTTCCTCTTGATCTGTTTAAGCTGAGAATAATGATCACCAAAGAACGATTTTTGGAAATCCGGTTCATAGAGCGAAGCCTTCATAGAACCCTCATCAGAACACGTAATACACGAATAAGAAGGATAGTACACGGACCTCGTTCATGTATGTCGCAGATCCAGGCGAAATGGGGTCGAGGGTATGAATATCTTGAATTAGCTGTTTTCTGATCCCTTCGATGACTGAAGCTGGAGTTCCGTCTGCCCAAGCTCCGGTTGTATAGACTTCGCCGACGGCCTTACGCCAGTTGGGGTTGAGACCTGCTGAAGAGGGGTTGATGCGGGATACGGCTCCACCACAAATCGCGCTTTGAAAATCCAGGTTTTAGTGTACTGCGTTGGAGTCGGTGGATGAGAAGATGGGAGGAGTAGACTTACTTGATGGCAATACCATTCATACCAAGTAAACGTTTCGCGGTTTGTTCAGCTCTCTCACCCTCCGCTGCGTCCCTCGCCAATAATCGACTAGCCAACTCAACATTGACACCAACTTGGCTACCACCTCCTACAGTACCGAAAGTGAAGTTTAGCCAAGAGGGAAAATCGTCGAATGGAATAGTGAGTGTCGTGGCATTAGGGTTTAAAGTTGTATTTTTCACAAAGTCGAAGAAGGGGGACATGGTTTCGTTGACTTGAGCTAGAGAAACATTCGGTGCGACCCAGTATGCTTGAAGACTCGTATTTGAGAAGCCGGAATATCCGCCCCAGCCCAAGTCGGATAATCGTGGGTGGAGCTTGATGTACTCGGTGATAATAGGTAACGCCATCGTCTCAGGATCCGGAATCGTTATGGTTAAACCCGTCATAACGAGGGGGAATGGATCGTGGGTTTTGTAAGTGACGGAGATTATTACACCCCAAGATCCTGCGCCACCTCCACGGAGAGCCCAGAAGAGGTCGGAGTTGGTGTAAGGTGAGGCGGTGAGGTATGCTCCGGAGGGAGAGACGATGGTGAATTGGACAGCGTTGTCGACACCGAGACCGTAGGTCGGTGCGAA
>JANIEX010000278.1:0-41285 GCA_027627405.1 Leucocoprinus birnbaumii
TGGTGCGGTTCGGCCCCGCTCTCACGTGCTCTCCCCGCGGCCTTCCCCCCAGTCCCGCCCAGCGCGGTTCATCACCCTTGCGACCCAACTCGTCTCCAGATAACACCGCGTGCTTAATCAGATAGAGACAAGAAGCTCCTCCTCACTTGATCATGTCAAATCTGCTGTTCACCCAGGATCAGAAGCGTGCCCTTAGAACAACAATCATTCATCTCAGATCACGATACCAAGGAGCCAATCTCATATACAACATCTCAAATTACGTGTGATCTCTTGTCCACATCCTCTCCAGCTCCATTGACTCGCGTGCAACAATGGCACTCGCCTCTTCCAATCTGGCAGCGCCCTCCGATGGTGCCTTGCTACTGCTGTTAGCCTTCCACCTGAATTTAGACGACCGAAGACTGCGTAATTCATCTGCATCCTCGTCCCCATCATCCGCTGAAAATAGCACCTGCGACTCGCCGCGACTTGATGCAGTCTACATATACATACAAGACGTCAGCGGCTTGCGTCTTCTCTGGTACAAATCTCACCTCTCTAAAATCGTCCTCAATCTCTGCTTCAGAAGTCAAACGGATACGTTCTTCCTCGGGAGCGGCCCTACCGTTCGCTTCCCCGGCATAATCAGCGTCGTCGTCTTCGCCCGTTACTGGGTTACCGTGGGCATCCAGCGGAATGTTGGAATCCAGGGACTTTAGATATTTATGGAACGTAAACAGTGCAATGCCTGCCCAGATGTTTCAGTCCGCACTTCGTTCCACATCCACGGCCAGAACGCACCACAGACAGTGATAGCTACACCGACGATATTTAATGGTGTCAACTGGTCTCCAAAGAACCATGATGAGATTGAAATAGTGGTCACTTCTTTAGCTATTCCAGCAATCGACATTGGAACGACGCCAACGCGCTGGATGATGCTAAGGGTGATGTGTCATCGGTACGCGCCGCGTCAGGAGATTGCAAGATTGAAGTACATACTAAAACTCGCTCAGGACCATACAAAAAGCGACCACCCCTGGCGCGCTCAGGAAAACCAGCGTTTCGAGTATTTTTGAAAACCCCGAGAAGAATCGAGATTGAAACAGGGATGACCAGCCTTCAACAATCAGACTAACGATAGCTAGACAAATACCCATAGCAGGGGACAACCAGTAAATCGTGGCAGCAGGGTTATCGAATCCGAGTTTCTTGTTCTTTAGCATGATTTGCGTGAGACTCCACCGCAGTCCCCCCATAGCGCTGGCGGTAATCACTAGTAGGAAACCTTCCAAGAAAAAGTGTGTTTCCGTTGCAACCATGAGTAAAACTCCCGAAAATATCAGGAGAATAACGCCGATGAGTCTCCATGAAAATATCTCTAGGCGGAATAGAAATGCAAAGGACAGTACGAATATTAGCGAGGATGATTTACACATAGCTGCGAATGCCGTTAGCTGTCCTTCCTACCCAGGCAACAATATAACTACTTACTGTAGAAAGAAAGCGTAATTGTTTTCAACGAAAGATTTGAGAGACCGATATCTAGGCTCGTAGCAACTGCCGTCGGTATTGCCTTTTTCCTAAAAACAGCAGGTTATGAGTACCAGTCTGGAAGTGATTCAATTCAGCCAAGGCCAAGACATCCCTCGTCTCGAACATTAGATGTATCACCGCCGAAGCACATGCTATAGACAGACAACACAGCAGGTTCGTCCAAACTCGATGCCGTTAACCTGCAAAACTAAGTTGCAGCCACGAACATGACCTCAGCTTTGCGCAGGTTGGTAGGCCGTATCGGCGACCAATACGGCATCCTGCCAGTCAATCCGCAGCAGCCCTTTGCGACTGTCGGATGATTCGGTAGAGTGACAGGCGGCAGATGTACGACATGGAGATCAAATGCTACTGCCTGCCCAACGTGGAGTTGTCTGGTGGATTCTCTTCACAAGGTCGCCGGGATAGACTAACTCACCCATAGTCTTTCAGAGTAGGTGATCGTGTTGGACGGAAATGCGCCGGCCATGTATACCGGAGGACGGTAGAAAGAGCAAACTGCACAAACATGTGCATGGTAGTGACGAAGAGGGGAGCCGGGAACCCATAGCGATCTTTTGAGAACATCCATTTGTTGTACACAGACAGAATTGTAGCAAAGGAAAACCTATGTTATGGCACCTGTCGAACGCATATAATCACCGCTAGAGCGTCATAACGCACCAAGACAGGATGTAGAAGGAATTTATCACTGCGTTCCGCCACCATAACCGCTTCTTCTCGCTTATGGACGCGAGGTGAACATCTTTGGCGACGTGGTTGTGTTCAGACTCCAAGAGTTCGAGGGAGAGGTCTTCTTCCTGAGAAGTACGGGTATCAGGCGTTGCTTCATATCCCGAGATATCAGAGTATTGGTGTTGGGCCATGGCCCATTACGGATCAGGTAAATGGAATGCGGTAGACGGTGACACGCACATTGTGCAAACAAGGTCCTGCAGATCATCAAACTGACGCTCAGTTTTTCCCACCATGAGTTGTCATCGACATGCATTAATTGCAGGATAGCGAGGCCACCCTGTGGCCTGTTCATTAATTCCTTTGCCGTTGAGAAATATTGTCAAAGGGCCGAGGGATAATCGAGGCCAGCATGTGCCTCACTCTCAAGTAAATCAACCATCAAAATGTATTGAGTTAATGACCCTCTTAGACCTCGATGACTTGATTTACTTTCCGACACCAGGCAATATTGTCATAGATGCATAACAAGCTAAATCTCAACGCTGACCCACTTGAAATCCGGCGCTTGGTCCTTTCTGAGGCCCAGGTGATCATTGCCGCCCAGGGACGATACGTCTTGGTAGAACTTGGGACTGGATTTGTATCGAGCTGTCCAAAGGTATGATACCTGTATGATGCCACAACACATTTACCGAAGGAAATCCGCGGAATGATAGGCACGAACAAGGCACATATTATATTCCTGTCGACATCTGAACGTCTTGATCGTTTGTTTCAAGTTTCGCGTTCGAGGGATCACCACTTGCATTTGGAGTGCCGGTGAGATGCGTTGGATCCCGCCTGCCATAGACGTTAAGTCCACCCGCCGTCGTGTTTGGAGCCGGACTTTCTTACCACGTCCGCCAGTGATCGAATTGCTTTTGGTGCAAAAACTCCCTGAAGAAATCGTCTTTCTTCATCTCAGATCGAAACCGAGCATGCTGCAAGAGCTCCAAGTGATGCAGAGCATGTGGGTAGCTGACGTGTTACAGCTGAAGTCAAGCATGAGCCTGCCAAGTAAGACGCTGAACGCACTGGATGAACCGAGCATAGTCCTTTTCTTTCCAGTATAGGAGGTATTCCAGAAAGTTAATAAAAGCTGGCTGTTCAAGAATGTTCTGCTGCGCTAGAGACTGGAGATAGAATGGATTTGCCAGTGACTGAACGAATTCTAGTTCAAGCTCAAATCGAGCGCGGTTTGCTGCTTTTTGTTCATCAGTAGCTGTTGAGAGGACTGGTTTGCTCATAAGGATAAGTGACAGATAGAGCATTCATGACTGATGCCGCAAGGGTACTTGTTTGTCTTCGAGCTCGTAGACAAGCAGATTATATATCACATGACGAAATATGATATGCCTTTAGCGGACGCGCGTCGGGTATTGCAACTTTCGCCTGCTTATTCATTGGTTCGCCTCACCTTATATTGCTTCTTAACCTTGTCGCGTAGTTTAAGAAGAGAGGAAGCTTCAAAAAGAAGATGTCCGGGGACGATGATTCAAGCGGTTGGCAACTAACCGAATCCGATCCCGGGGTGTTCACGTACTTTGTCTTCCCCTCGCTTTCGCGTCCTCGACTTATTTCTCACCTAGGGAGCTTCTGAAAACTCTCGGTGTTCCTTTCATCGTAGATGATCTGTACTCGTTAGACCCGGAATCTTTGGCTGCACTTCAACCCCTCCATGCATTGATTTTTCTCTTTAAATGGGTGCCAACTACATCATCAAGTGCGTCGGGCTCCTCTAGTGGGGACTATGACCCGGACTTCTCTGGGTTCTTTGCACATCAAGTTGTAAACAACGCGTGTGCAACTCTGGCGGTCATGAATGCCCTTGGAAATATTCCCGATCTTCCGAGTGGTCCTCAACTCCGAGATCTCATGTCTTTCGCCAGTGAGATGGATCCACAGACGCGTGGACTCGTCATCACTAGTTCAGATTGGCTGAGAGAAGCTCACAATGCACTATCACCCCCGAACACTTTCTCACTGGATGGTCTGGACATGCCCAGAAAAAGCGAAGACGCGTATCACTTCATTGTTTACCTTCCGTATATGGGTGCATTGTACGAGCTCGACGGACTAAGACCTCACGCGGTCCGACACGGTCCTTACCAGGAGACTGGCGAAGGCTGGTTAAAGACGGCGCGGTGAGTCTCATGGGACCTTCTGGTGACCTGATACTCACTACACATGTTGATCAGAGAAGTGATCGAGGCTCGTATCAATACGTATCCCGTTGGATCGGTAAATAAAATACATTTTCGATACGAGTGCGATGTTTATGCGGATCTCAGCTAGAGTTCAGCCTCCTTGCCCTGCGAGACGACCCTCTCCTGTCCCTACAGTCACAGCTTGAACGACATCAGGCTTCGGGTGACGCAACCAAAGCCGCAGAAATTATTGCGGCAATTAGCAATGAGAACAGCAAGCGCGAGAGATGGGCTGTGAGTATATGATCTCAACCACTTGACGGAACCGATCTAAAATATGATCTATAGTTTGAAAATAGCCTTCGACGGCACAACCATGTCGGTCTAGCCCACGCCCTCCTCGTGGCACTTGCGAAGGGTGGTCTTCTTTCAACAGCACAAGATGATGCACGAAAAGTGATGCAAGAGCGGATGGAAAAGCGCAAGGCAAAGGGTATGGACGTTGATGATGAATAACGGGTCGCATAGACCGGCTGATGTGCTCATCATTTACGAGGGCGATTCCTTGAAATTCGAACTGGTTCAATGTATTAATGTTACTGGAGGAAAACAAAGCGGTCCTTACCCTGGTGACTCGACCATTTCTGAGATCATACTATCCAGCCTGATGCAAGCCTATATTCACTCCGTATGGGTCGCTGTATTGAGTAAGCAGGTTTCTATGGATTTCGCCGCTCAGCCATACTGCGCATACAGGGACTTGGATACGACACGCCCAGCGTCACCGCCCTAGACTAGGATCTGTCTGGCTTCACAAGGCCGGTATAGTAGGCGTCGGTGAGATTTCAGCGCGACTGACCCGCAACGCTTAATTTCTATCAGGGGAAGGAAGCGGTTGACTGCCGATCACGATCACTGTTCTCATCATCACTCAAACTCTTCTCGTGGGCGAGTCGGTGAACATCTGTGTTTCAGCTCATGTAATCACCGAATAGCGCCCCGCTCCGGTCATCCTATGAGGCCATTTGGTAGAGTAGTAGTAAGCCATCCCACAACTACATGAATGCTGATATGCAGCGCTACTAACTGCGGAGATCTATTCCCCAGGCTTTTGGAGACCCAGTGGTTTTATTTTCGGAAATAGCGCTCTGCTGGATCTACACACTTCTCATATTAAATAGCCGCTCGCTGATGGATAGTGGCATGAAGTTCAAAAAGCACTAATGGGCCGGTGAGTTGAGTCATACACACCAGATGGAATTTTTCAAGAATCTCCGTCAATCAGGGAGGCTTAAGAAGGATCGGTCTCTCGTGGCAGCTCATGACGCCAAGTGAATGTCGAAGTCGATGGTTCACTTTCGGTACTTATGGGCCGCTCGTCAGAAGAAGCACGGGTGGTCAGAACAATGCCCATGGTCATGAGCACTTGCCTAGTGACTTCGCTGACGATTAATGGCATTTATTCCCGAGTCGGCCTTCGTGTTCATGGCCACGTAACCGAACACCGTGGATTTTGGATGAGCCGTGGGTTGGTTTGGCCATTACACAAGAGCTTTCACTCGTCCAGGCTCATCATCCTGTTGTGCTAGTGCCTTAAGAAGGGTTTTCGAACGCGGGTCTGATGCAATGTGGCGTTTTTTGAATCTCCAATTCATCTAGAAGCTACAACAGTGTCTCTAAATGTCAGTCCTCGGTGCCCCAGGCTAAGGGCTGCAATGTTGAATGCTGCTTGACTGGTCTGTTGCATCATTTTTTGATTATAATGACAGGGCAGCTAACGGCATTTCTTCTCGTTGGGAGCGCGTTTGTGTAGAATGTAAAAATAACTGACGTAGAACATCGGGCACGCTTCTAATTATCTGATGCACAAGGGATAATAAGCAGGTTCCTATGTATCGCTGAGGTGGATTCTCACTGAATGTGGTTCTCCTGACATCGCTTTGTTCGGGCGGCCCGAGCTTAAAGGTTATGTACGGCTCAAAATGACACATGAAGTCAATCTGCATTTGCTCATGCCAGTACACAGCATACGAAAGCTGCTGTGTAGGCGTTTTCGGTTCAAGTCTCTGAGCCTCGAAAATTGAAAACTATCATTATGGTGTAAGTATGATGATCTCCGCACTGATCACTATTGCTTTTTTAGAAGAAGCAGAAGATAAATATGGTCAAGATCATTATCAATAGCACAACCTATCAGTTCGCATTGCCTAGAAAGGTGAGCATTCATTCCACGATCGCCTAGAATTCCCCCGTATACTTCTTCATGATGGCGCCAATCATCTCAGTCATCGCTATGGGCGCTATGGGAGGGGCCGTAGCGCGAAGACTGAGAGAATCGGGAGCGATCATTCTGACCAATCTTGAGGGACGCTCGGAGCAGACAAGGAAGAGGGCAGAAGAAGCAGGCGCAACCGATACATCCTTGAAGGAAATCGTTCAGAAATCCGACTTCATCCTCAGCATATTGCCGCCCCATGAAGCTTTCGCTTTAGCTCAGACGATTGTCCGTGAGATAGCTTTACAGCCACGGACGACGGAAGGGAAACTCATCTACGTGGATTGCAATGCCGTGAACGATAAAACGGCCCGAAGGATCGCTGATCTCTTCAACGATACACCCATCGCTTTCGTCGATGCTAGCATCATCGGGGGGCCACCGAAGGGCTCATACAACCCTGCCATTTATGCGAGTGTAGATCCTCGGCATAAGAAAGCCTTGGAAACTTTTGTGAATCTATCTTCTTTGGGATTGAAGATCAAACCGCTCGACGGCGAGGGTGTTCATGTAGGAGACGCAAGTGCTCTGAAGATGTGTTATGCGGTCCGTGGTTTTCGAACTCCACGCTGGAGTCCACTCATCCTGCTTTCAGGGTATTACGAAGGGAGTCAGCGGCCTCCTGACAACCATGATTCTAGGTCGGCTTGAGATGAGGGCGTGAATGTTTTTAGCTCATACTCACTGATCATCACAGCGGCGCATGCGTCTTCTCCAGCGACGGCAGAAGCGTTCATTTCGGAGCTTAAAGAGTCTCTCCCCGATGTGCTGCAACGCATGACTAGGCAGGTGCCTATGGTGATTCCCAAGGCCTATAGGTTTGTTGGAGAAATGGAAGAAATTTCAGAGTTTGTGGGCGGGGGACAAGGGGACATCCACCGAGGGATGGCAAGCCTTTATCAACGAGTGGCAGATTCTTTGAACGGCGATAGAAAGGACGTCGAAGTTCTAGAGCAATTTGTGGAGGCGGCTGAGAAGGCGTTGCAAGGGACGTGAAAATCTTCTGTTCTACTTACCGGGAGTGTCATGAAGGGTGACGATCTTATCGTTAGCCGCGTATGTCATTGTTCGGAATTCTATTCTCGGTTAGCCCTTGTGCCTCGGTATGTATGGGCAAGCTTTGCAAGCTTGTTGACGTTGAATACCCAATAAACGCTCGCTACTTTTCTCAGCGACGACCACCATTTTGTGATACCTACTGATCCCTCGACCACAACACTTTCTCTTTGCTACATATCCACCCTGTATTGGAACCCTGTATTCATTTCCTCAGATCAGTCACAGCTGAACGACTTCGTTTTTGTCACTAGCAACCTAAATACTCTCCGATGGCAAGTGCTACCACCAAGCCAAACGAGCCTGTTCAGAAAGATACCCCACCGCCAACGGGAACTCTCACCAATTTCTCACCTGGCTCTGCCTCCCATCAGCAGACAGCGCCGCCGAGCAAAGGAAAAGCACCCGAACAACGCACCTCCACGCCCTCACACTCACTCTCACGCAATTCTTCTCGCTATCCGACCCAGAGATCACCGTCAAGATCTCCAGTAAATGAGCATGAAACAGAGGAGGCTGCATGGGGATCGAATTTCTGGGTGACACTGGTTGATCCGCAGGTCTGTGGCTGCAGTTGATGATGACCGCGGTTATAGAGAGCTTGACAACATATGACAGACACAAACGTCTTTTTATGCCTGCCCAGCGACTGGTCAAGTCAGCTGGGACCCTCCAGTAGGGAACTTTGTGTAAGCTTGCCTGCTTTCACGCTTTACTTCTTGAGTTTATCTTGGCACCCAGTTTACCACCAAGTTCTGAAGGAGAATGGTGGGAGCTTAGCGACGATTCGCGTGGTGGAATACCATACTACTATCAAACCAAGACTGGAGAGACGGTATGGGAGCGTCCCAATGGTTTTGTGATACCCTTGGGAATAGTGCAGGTGTGTTTGCTTCCCTGGACACACTACGTGGAGCTCAATTGCCTCTCCAGAATACTGCCCTTGGGCGCCGCTTGTCTACGAGCAAGTATGATCGCTTTTCCCAGTCAATACCGGAGGCTCTTGGTCTCGAGATACTAGACACCGTTGATGAATTTGGCGTTCGCAGGAATGCTAGTCGACGCTCACAGCCCGCGGCTTCTATAGGCCCTGCGCCTGACAGATTGCAGATTCGCCATACTCAGTCTAATCGTTCCTCTCATAGTGGTTCGGCAAGAAGGCCAGTCATTCGAAAATCTCAGTCAGGCGACCCATCGAATGGAGGAATGCGGAAGTTGACACCGATCCCAGGCTCTCCGTACACTACAGAGCACTCGACACCCCCTTCTCCCTCCTCTCATCACTCCAAGCTTCAAAATAGCCCTAAAGCACCTTCAAAAAGTAATAACGACAGTCCTAACGGGAAAGCCCGTTCCAATGGCGATGTTCATTTCACCGATTCATTCGGACGAGCGCAGGGGACTTCTCTAACAGTCCGCTCGCAACCGCAGAGTCTCAACGCAGCATTGGAGCTCCTAGCTACAGCAGATGCCGAATCAAGATCCCCTCAGAGGGATTCCCCCACGGAAGCAAGTTTCAATACTGTATCAAGCTATAATTCTGGACAGATCATACCAAGTATCGATATTCAAAGCGACTCTTCCAGTGCACGAAGCCTTCGGGACCTTTCTCCACCACCATCAAGACAAGGCGTCCCTGTATTCAATGGCAATAGCCTCAGCACGTCCAAAGTTGCAGCCAAAGGCATCAGCGCACCAATGCCAAACCATGGTACGGCGCTATTTCTGATACACCTGCGCAACTTCTAACGTTTGATTGTTACCCTAGCTGCTACGATGGAGATGAGCCCAGTTAAAAGCCGTGCTTTAGGCCAGCCTATACCCGTAGAGCATCTGCGGATGATGCCCATGAATGGCTCGACTGTAAGCTTGAGCACTGGGTAAGCCCTAGCGCCGAGTTGATACGGGTTGCGAGGCTGAAGCGATAATATAGGCCATACCCTACGTTACCACAGGACCTTCAGATGGACATTCTACAATTTTCGGAATCGGACTATGCCAAACAATATTTCTCCACTCATAGGAGCGGGTTCATTTTCAAACGACGGGTGCCAGTCGAGCAGCTCATGACATGGCAGAAGGTCGGTCGACTCCCGTTCGGACTGATGCACTTAGCACTCACAGTTTGCATTTAACTAGTCTCCGTTAACATCACCCCTCCTCATACTCAACAGAGCACTGAGCAAGGATGCCGTCAAAATCTTCAAGGTGATCCAACGAATCATGGGTGATCGTGAGCGCGAGAAGCCGGTCGGTGTCCGTCCGCAGCATGATGCCAAAGTTATGGCGATACATTTCAACGCCTCCTCGACATCTTTGACTCCTAGCTTATCCGGTGTTTTGGAAGAGGAGCGTTGGCTGATTGGGGAAGGTCTTGTGCATGGTGAACTACGAGATGAGATCTACTGCCAAGTGATGAAGCAACTGACTCGGAATCCCAATCCGTAAGACTTCTGGTTCGTTGATCCTTGTCTAGGCCATTGTTGACTAGTATCTCTATTCAGGGAAAGTGTATTCAGAGGATGGCAATTTTTATGTGTCCTACTCATCAGCTTCCCACCATCAAAAGACTTCGAGACCTTTCTTCAAGGTTTCATCCAACAACACAGCAATCAACAAGAGGGAAGGATTGACGTTATTGCTAAATTTTGTCTACGCCGCTTGGCCGCAATAGCCAAGAAAGGCCCCCGTGGCAAACCACCTACTCCAGCAGAAATAGAGACGGCCTCAGTAAGTTCCGCCTTCCTCTTTCATTAATCATCATTCCCCTCCAACGCCGCTCTGACTAATTCTAAGGACGCCGCTTTCAATCCATCAACATTTGGTGAATCATTAGACGCGATCATCCGCCTCCAGGAGCGCAACTACCCGCACAAGAAAGTTCCAATCATCCTCCCTTTCCTGGCCGACGGCATCCTGGCTTTAGGAGGCCTTCGCTCGGAAGGCATTTTCCGAGTACCAGGCGATGGCGACTCAGTCTCGGAACTCAAGCTTCGCATCGATCGCGGGTACTATACCCTTGATAATGTCGATGACCCTTTCGTCCTTGCGTCGCTCATGAAGCTGTGGCTGCGAGAACTCTGTGATCCCTTGATTCCTGATGAGATGTACAATGAATGCATCATGAATTCCAACAACCCCGACTCGTGTATCCGCATAGTCGAGCGGCTACCGACGATAAACAGACGAGTCGTGCTTTTCCTCATCAGTTTCCTCCAGCTATTTCTGGAGGAAAAGACACAAAACATCACCAAGATGACCCCAGCGAATCTAGCATTGGTGATGGCTCCTAACCTGCTTCGGTGCAGCTCCGACTCTATGTCGGTTGTTTTTACTAATGCGCAGTACGTCTATTCCATTTTGAATGTCCAGGTGATTAATTCGTTCCTTTCGGCAGATATGAGCAATTATTTGTCTACCATCTATTGCTCCATCTCAGATGCAATGAAGTAGATCCCCATTACAAACCTACACATGGCCTTGGTGCCATTCCAGAAAGCCGTCCTCGCACGCTTTCTAGATCGCGAGACCGCCGAAGATAGTAGACATTCTCTATCATCAGTCTTCCGACAGAAATGTATTTGAAAAACTCCTTTTGGATCAGCCACTTTTAGCTTTTCTCTTACGTTTATCTTCGATCCAACCTAATGCCTCATTTGATTTCTTTTTCGGAATATGCCTGATATTTATCTGGAAAATACCAATAGTATGTTTAGTCGAGTGTATATTGTAATTACCAACCTAGGTCTAGTAATATTACGAAGTATGAGCGTCTGGCACTTCAAGCAAGCCCCATCACCACTTATTGAAACCCTTCGCGTCGTATGGGTCGTCTCGTAGCTCCTGGACTTTCCATTGGTCCAAAAACTTCATCCCTGGGGCCTTGTAATTCTTTGAGGTCAAGTCCCCGCCCGCTTCCCTCCTGGTTGCGTCCAGTCGAGCCAGAATCATCGGCATTTCTTCCTCTGACCACAAGTTCTCCGTCGGAGCCTGTCGTCGAATGGTGTCGATGAGTCTGGCCGTCTTGGTATTGCTCTTGACACCATTCACCTGCATCTCCTTGACCGCGTCGAGAACAGCGTTCACGTCTCGGAAGCACGTCCAGTACGTCTCAATGAGCTCGTTGTATGCTTGTGTCGAGCAACCAAAAGCATACGAAGCAATCGATGTAGTCTTAGCATAGTTGAAAATTGCAAGGGCCGTATGCGGGTTTTGATATTTCTCGCGGAATGTCTGCATGAGGCAGGCGATGATATTCGGATACCATGAAGGTCGCAGAGTTATATTCCGTTTGTTCCTCGTTCGCAAATCCATTTTCCTCGCCTCCTCCTCGTACACCTGTGCTTCAGCAAAAACGTCAACAAGCACCCAGTCCAATAGCTCGTAATCCGTCCGACACAAATTCATCTCCTCCTTCTTCTTGTCGAATTCTTCATCCTCAACATGCGCGAGTTTGGGTTTGCCAGGTGTTCGTCGAATACTGTCATAGAATTCACTAGAGAAGGCGGGTCTTTTGAGGCCTACGCCGAAATCTGGCTCCACCTTATACCCTTCGGAAGCGGGGGGTAATTCAAAGGCAGGGGCCATTCCAGAGGCGGAGGCTGTTCCAGAGGTAGAGGTTTCTCCAGAGGTGAAGATTCCTCCTCTTCTAGAGGTTAAGGCTACCTCAGAGGCGGCGGCTACCTCAGCGGCTTTGAAGATCTCGTCAAAGAGGTCCGCGAAGGCCCTCTGTTCTTGAGCTTTCAGGTCTATCGGCCGAGAAGATGATGATTGAGAGGCCTTTTTGGACGTTGGTTCGGCGACGACTTGATTCCACGACGAGGGTGTGCTGAATATTGACTCGATATAGTCGCTGTCCGGTCTACACAACGCGATTAGCTTCGAAATTTCGGTAAAATGTCGCGTCTTACTTGGAAAAAGAAGAGTTCCATCTCACTTGGGAGTAAGGTGTAACAATGCTAGTCTTCCGGAGAGCGACAGCTTTGGAGCATTCAGCTTGAGATCGTGGTTGAGACTGTCGCAGGAAGGTATGAAGACATGGCCTGGAGGCTTGGGTATTCTCAGTCCATGAGACTCCTAAAAAATAACTGAGGAGAGATGTATTCACATGTATACAGTTCAGATGGTCGTGATGAAAGTTCAACGGCCCGCCGGAGATTTGTTCTCTTGAGCATGATGCGGAAACAGGTTGACGTCGAAAACTTGCCAGTGAATTGGGCGCTAATTGTATCAGTCAACACGGGTAAATAACATGGCGGAGCCACCACTACTACGAGAAAGCCACATGGCGCATCATATTTCCTAATGATAATCTTAGACGCTGTCGACTCGCGTGGATTCAGTGTATATCGAAAGCATTGAACAGAGCAAGTAGAATAAGAACTAATTAAATGTACAGGAGCTCATTCCCTCGGAGCGAAAGACACTTTCAGGGGTAGGTTCTCGCCTTTCAGCTGCTCACCCTCCAACGTGGGGATCATGACCAAACATGCCTCCCTCCTCAACTTCTGGATCTCAGGTGTGAGGCTTAATTCGAAATTGTTGATGATCTCCACAGCCAACGCCTGGACTTCATAAAGGGCAAACCTCCAACCAATGCAGGTCCGTACGCCACCGGCAAAGGTCAAACTGGTAGGGAAACAGAGAGCAGGTCATGAGCATATCAATAAACAGACTAGTGGACCAGAGGAGCAAAGGTACAAAGAGACTCACAGATTACCATACACTCCAACATTCGGTCCTTTCTTCTCACCGGAATCCCTGAACCATCTTTCCGGGTTGTATACATCTGCGTCCTCGCCGAATACCTCTTGATTCCTGTTTCAGCATTCGGAAAGCACATAAGTCGTGCCGTAAGCATCAAGATCCAGGAAGATAGTAAAGGTAAATGACAAGGGTTGGAGCGAGATTTTGAGTAAATAATTCTAACCGACGAGGAAGGATCCACGGACCTGTTGTATCCTGCGATGGACAAAATAACCTTCAAGCCCTTGGGGATAGGAAGCTCGGTAATGACTTCGCCATTTGTCGTAGTAATTGGCTGGGATAGTGGCAATACATCATCCTTTACTGCTTGTCTAAAGTTGTGATATACGGCTGGATGAAATCTCATCGATTCCTACAAACGAACCATTCATTTATAGCACAACAAGAAAAATTAGGGGTAAGCCAGAATTCAAAGAACAAGAGAATGAACCATATTCTGGTTCAATTGACCGCGGACGAATTGATAGTAGATAGCTCACCTTCAGAACCGCGTTCAAGTAGGGCATACCATCGAGATCAGATGCGGTGAAGTCGGACCCTCCGCGTGCATGAATGGCAGCCTCGGTCTCTCGTATCTCCTTCCGAAGTCTTGCCTGGATATCTGGGTGACGTGCTAACTCAAGAACCACCCAGCAGAGTGTTGTGGCACTCGTCTCGTGGCCAGCGAGGAGGATCGTCCTAATGATCGAGCACCCAAGTTAAATAGATTACAATCAAATAAACTTTCTAGTCAGTCAAAGAAAACCTGCATTATGAAGGCATTAGAACACACCGCATCTGCGCCAGTAGCTCTTCATCGGTGAGCTTCGTTGCTGCATTCTCCGATGCATTCGCCTGAACTGGGGAGAGCATTATCGTACCATAATAGTACACCCCAGAGTCAGTAATCTGGGCAGCCAAACGAGGCACCACACCCACCAAGCAGACTAAGAATATCTTTGTTCCCCTTTCCCTGTAGCAAAGCGTCTGATTTTGAATCTACGAGCTGGCGCGTAACGGCATTAGCCAGCTCAGCTGTATGGCGGGCGTGCTTGAGATTGCGACGGTTTGAATACTTCGACATCAATTGCAACGCCCAGACGGGCAGCACGGTTTGCATCAAGATGGCCGACCTCGACGGTGATCCAAGCGTGTCAGACCTGAGAATTAAGACCCACGGAAATCATAAATCATCAAGAAACATCCTCGCCGAGAAAAGAAGAGAAGAGCGCTCGACGTACATGAGTCCCATGTATGCTTCCATGAACTCATTCTTGGTATTCATTAAAGCACCGAACTGGTAGTCAAACGCCGCTGTAAACACCGTGATAGGCGATTGTTATGCAAATGCTCATTTGGGTAAGAAAGTATGTTGCCCGTACCTTCGCCAATTGAATCCATTGTCGCGCGGGAAAGCCATGTGGCAACGTTAAATACGGCAGTTTGATCAGGCGAGCTCACAAGCCTGTCTGCCCATTGGTTCGTCATCTAATAAGCCCGACGTTTTAAGTATTTCAATGGTCGATCTGAGCAGAATATTACACACCTCCGCACCCACTCGTCGGAAGATGGAGACGAAAGCTTTAGCTTCCGGTCCTGGAACAACGGTCAAACAGCGCACCGAGATCAACATAGGAAAGACTGACCTCCGAAACCGGGCAACATGACTTTACGCTGGCGCCGGTGAATATCACCATCCGCCCATAAAAGTCCGCGACCCATTAACACGCGAGATATTTCCGTCCTCTCAGGCCATTTCAGGAAATTGTACCCTGTCCGATCAACCATGTCAACAACATTATCGTAGATGATAGACGCGCGCCTTTCGATGCAATCTCACCCGAGGTGTGGAAAATGTACTGCAAAGCTTTGGGATCCGAGATTAGAAGTCGATTTTCCTTCAAGAAAAGACTCTCAGTAAATAGCAAAATGCTCATATGCGGCGTGAAAATACGCACCCCAAATGCACCTTTAATTCTAACGACGTCACCATACTCCTTTTGATACTTGAAATCCGCGTCTCCTACTTGGCTCTGAAACAGTTCTGGGAGGTTACCTGTGTGTACATGACTTTATTAGAGACCACCAATCTCACGTTTGGATCCCCTGGGGAACGCACCAAGTAAAAAAGATTCCGACGGCGGCCCGGCGACGTGGGCAACCGATATTTTAGTTGCCCTACGGTATAGTGCATACACACCACCCACTATCGTCGACAAAATTGCGATATTGAAGGCCTGAACGTCGAGTATCATCGCAGAAGCACATCATATTCAAGTCAGACGGGTCCATGTTGTGAAATGTGAAACTATGACATACGGTTGCACTTTGATCCTGCGAGACAGGAAACAGCCTGAGAAAAGATGTGTCATGTACAAATGGCATCGCAGTAGTATTGAACATCGTGGTTATTAGATACTGATGTCGTTACTTTCTTCTCGGAGTCGAATTTGAAGCGCGGTAGAAAGATAATGATGAAAGAGCCTAATATTGTGAAAAGGTTGGGCCTTTGACTGACTCGTCCGACCCAACTGATGTGTTAGCCCAGATGAAGGACGTCACAGAACCCCACACGCTTAATCGCCGACAAGCCCTCGCGAGCACGATTCCGGTAAGCGCGTCGAACTCTGCGAGAGAACGGAGAGAAGCTTTGAAGGGAAGAACTTCGTAGGAGGTGAAGATGGACGAAGAGTCTCGGTAGTAAGGAAGCCCAGGTGGCTAATGCACAATGGCATCGGGTCCATGGATATTTATCGCCTCTCGAGCCTGCAATAACTTGTTTCTCACATGATCGGCCGCCGAAAAGGTTCAGGTTTGGAACGAGGTTGCGAGAAGAATCATGGATATAGATATAAACATGAGGATGAATATAGACAAGAATGGTTGCCGTGTGTAACTGACTGCTTGTATACATCTGCCATGGGCAAACGGCTATGCTATTGGTGTGGGGGTTAGAGGAGGAGTGGACGGAGCTGAAGGTTAAATTGTTTATCCGGCCGCGTTTGGTGCTGAATTGGGGAAGTGAAGTCATTCATGAAGGTCTTGTCAAATGTTGGATTGCTGACTTGGTGACTATTCCATTTCCTTGGGTGAGTTCCCCAGCAAATTTCTATACATGCGTACGGAGCGCGTGAATGGAAGAGCAGAAAAGTCACTAACAGATACAAGTGCAGCTCCATCAAGATTTCCTGAGCATCGAACCCTCGATCACACCTATTGACACATTTCTCGCCGAGGTGGTATCCTCGGGTTGGCCTAAATGTGGCAAAGATCAGCCTGATACCTTGACAGCATATTGTATTAGATTAGAAAGCGCAAATCATAAATCCATACCTTATTTGTACCATCTTTTGCAACGTTGGCTAGTAGAAGACTCGGCACCAGAACCACGAACGGCAAATGAGATGGGGGCGCTCTTGTAGGCTTAGTTAGAAAGCCGATATTGCTGGAATAAGGGGGTCAATGAACTAAACGCTCTTAACCGCCATTCTGGACCCGTCCGAAAAAAGATCGGATAAACATATGAGCCTAATCACTTCAGTCCTGCTCGCCTCGTCATCTGCCAAGTGAGTTCATAGTTGTAGAGTTTGGACCTGGAGCCTGCCATGATGGCGTGGTGTAGGCGTGTTTGAATGAGTAGCATGTCATGAGAGCCATTTAGGCTGGTTAAACCTTTGCGCCTGTAGTATTAAGAGTATACGGAGAGCAGGAGAGGCATAGTTCGTTGATTTGTGGCTGATTGGAAAGGTCAGCGGTAAGGCGCTTAAACGTCTATTAGTATTCTGATTTTTGACGGTTTCGTAGGATCAATCACGTGACGACGAACTCTTGCCGCAAGCATTCGAAGTCCGGACGGGACGAAATCCATTCTTCGACCGGACCGCCTCTGCTCAAATGAGCGGTACGACAGACGGCGACAAGGCTCAAGAAACGAAGCCATGGGGAGATGCGAGTCGCAGCTTGGCTAACCAAATCGAAGCCGGCAGCAAGGAATGTATGTCTTGTCGCATTGTCGGCTCTGGTACCTTTGCTGGTGTTGGCATCTACGCGTTAATGCAGGCGAGAGCTAGTGCACCTGGAACGCCTGGACAAAAGCGTATCATCGGCGGATTGGGTGTTGGTGCGTGCACCATTGACTTCGTAGAGACATGAAAGGCCAAAGCTCATTTCATAATAGCTATGCTTGTTGGAGGTGTAATACGGTGGTTCCAATAGTGAGTCCTGGCTTCCTTAGATATTTGCACCATTTAGATTTTATTGATTGATTCTACCAGAACCGACTCGCTATTGCATCTCGGACACGCTAAACATTATACACCCCAAGCCACAACAAACTCATTTATGAATGAGTAAAGTTGGCCTTCCTTTTCTCGGCGAATGCAGACATGCCTTTAGAAACGCAAAATTATGAGCCGACATATATCTTAGAATCAGTCAGAATGGTTTACCTTCTTTCTGGTCATTAGTAGCAAATAATCCATGGAAAATTCTCCTCTCGTACTTCAGACCTTCAGTCAACGTAGTTTCATATGCTATGAAATACCCTTTAACTCCCACATCCTTCCTTCCAAGATAATCGTGTAGCATACCTTCATTGACGACTTCCTTGGCAGCCTGCACCGCGATCTGGCTCTTCTCAGAAATCACCTTGGCCATTGCAATAGCATCCTTGACCACCTGACCCTCACCCTCCCCAACGATCCCGCTAATCATCCCCCACTTATCCGCCTCCTGGGCCGTAATCATCCGACCAGTCAATACCATCTCCATAGCTCGAGACTTGCCAACCAGTTGCGCAAGGCGTTGAGAACCTCCACCGCCTGGAATAACACCGAGGTTAATTTCAGGTTGACCGAACTTGGCGGTCGGAGAAGCGAGGATGATGTCACACATGAGTGCAAGTTCACATCCTCCTCCGAGCTTATGAGTGCCTTGAGTCTATGATCACGACTGTGGGAAGGTCAGTTGGACGTACTGCATATCCGCTAACGGCGGCGATGATGGGCTTGGAGATCTTGGTCATGTCAGCCCAGTCTTCGAGGAACCTGTTCTTGTACACATCGGCGACTTGTAATGATATGAATATAGAAAACTCGGATCCTATTAGACGGAAGGCTCACATTGCTTGTCCTTCATTTCCTTGATATCCGCACCAGCTAAGAGCAGCATCGCGTCATTAGCCCATACTTACAGACCAAGGCCTTAGGAGCTACATACCAGCGAAAGCTTTTTCTGATCCGGTCAACACCATAGCACCAACCGAGTCATCCCTATCCGCATCCCTCAACGCCTGATTCAACTCCTTAAACAGCGGGCTACATAAAGCATTCAATGCCTTGGGCCTATTCAGCTGGATGAGTAGAACATTGGGTTCCGGGCGAGATGTGACAATATATTCATAATTCGCGTTTGCAGAAGATGACATCTTGCGGTACTGAGCTCTAGTAGCAGCAGAAGTAGTTGTTGCAAAGGTGATTGTCCAACGGGTACGTGCGAGGTTGGAAAGTCGGAGAGGGTTTTGAAGAGAAGCGCGGGAGATATAGTGAGCCATAGTCACGACAGCGATTCTGCGGCGTTGGATGAATTGGGAAAGATGGATGATCGAATTAGTCGTCCGAGAAGTTTAATCAGAACTTCCAGAGAGCTGCTTTGTAAGTTGGAAACTAGTATGATTTCTTGCTAGGTTCGCGTGAATGACCGGAGCTTGGTGTTGAGACGCTCACGGTCCAATTATAACTGGTGATGAATTGATCTACTATACGTAATACTCTAGCATCGATGCAAAGAGGATGCTCGTACTCTGTACGACTAAGGAGAACAACCACTGCTAAGGGGAAGAGTGTATAAAGCAAGTGAAATAACACTTGAAATGTCATGGGAACCGCGTCGCCGAAAAGTAGGGCTGGATGATTACCCGTTCCTTGTCCCACTGGACATAGTAAAATTAGAAAAGCACATTTAAAAGAGCATATGTAGACCACTTACTACGCCTTTCTTCCAGTAAACATCCCTTTCAATCAGTTCTTTCGCCTCTTCAAGAGTATCGGCCTCTATGATAAGAATAGATCCTGTCGCATTGTTCCGCATCTCATCACCAATTTTGATCTTGGGTTGCTCAGGATTTACCAGCATCCCAGCAACGGCTATAGGAGGGAAGAAAAGTCAGGAGGAGGACAAGCAGCCTAGTAGTCTCCCGCTCCGAGGAGGGGAGGTATCGAATAGATACGTGCGTATTACACCGGTATCAATAGGTTTCTTCACACCTGCCAGATGCTCTTCTCGCACGGCATATCGATGAGCAACATTGTTGGGATAATCAGGCGCGTAGACGAAATATTTGTTCGCAATCTTGTTGCTCGTATGAAAGGAACGAAGATGGCGAAACGTGGATGCAAATGAACGTAGACCGAGCATTCTCCGAAAAGTTGTTGGTTGAAGAGAAAGAAGTACTTGAATTTCTGACTCACTGCTTGGGAACCGGATCTACTTGTCCGGTGAGATGGTTAACAGTTCTCACGAAAGCTTCCTGTATTGACAAAGTCAATTCAAACGGAGGGCTTCAGGAAAGGGACGCGGTATTGCCGGGCCGCAAGATCAGCCTAGGGCCTTCGAAGATCAGGATTCAGAATTTCAAGAGATAAGTAGGTATACAGATCCAATGATTGAGGCTCGTATTTAGATGCTAAACGGGGTAGCGATGTTATATGGAAGCACTGTCAACTTCTCGGTATCCCACTGTTTGACAAGATTTAAATCAGTTTAATCTCAGTGAGCTAGGACAAAAGGCAAGACGAACCACTCCGTCAGTATAATAGACATCGCTCTTCACGTATTCCCAAACTCTGGAAGGGAAAAGCGGTCAGTATTTAACGAGCCATCGATAGAGAGTGGGTCTCACTGTTCAATATTATCGGCCTCACAGATAAACGCAGACCCAATCATCTTTTTCGGCGCGTCCGGAGTAGCAACCGATTCTGGGCTCAAAACAGCGCCACCGACACCTAATGTAGCCCGGAAGTCGGAGAGAAAGAGGTCAAATAATGAAAGCGATGAGCATCACATAAACTCACGAACAAGTCCATTCGCAAAGCTTGCCTTTGCCCTCTCGAGATGCTTCGGCCTCACTGACATGCGCTGCTCGAAAGTGCCTTCCTCCGTCTTATCAGGTGCGAAGACGAGGAAACGTTGGCGAGGAGCTGTGGACATCGTTCTGCAGAATAGAGGGGATAAGGAAGGCTTTGATGCTTTTAGAGGCCTTGAGATAACTCGTAGGAACATTGGACCGGAGTGGATTAACCGGAGTTGTCGAAAATCAGCTTCGGGATCAAGGATCGGAGGCCACGGCACGTTTTCTAGGAGATAATTCGGGCCGTTTGTGATCCGTTCACCCCACAGTCCGGATGGCACAGTTGTGGCAAAGCCCCTTTTTTCCAAGTGCAACTCCGCTTTGGCGTGGCTAGTAATCTACTCCGTGACATGGCACCCCTAATCTCTTTGACCCTCATATCTGACGTTCTAGGAATTTTTTAACGTACGGCCTATCCCTCTTCCCTCCTTCTTCTTTCCATTCCTTCCTCGCTTGTCAGGTGTAGATTTGCTGACGGTTTGAGGATGCAGGGCGCTATGCAGTCACCAGAAGAGACATCCCATTGCTATGCCCCTCTCTCAGTTCTCCCTCATGCCATGGATGTACATGTACCATCTGTGACGGACCGACTCCATCCACTCTTTGCATCACCAGATGGCGACGTTATACTGTCTGCTCGTGGTGGTCAAACTTTCTTTAGAGTGCACACCTACACGCTCAAGACCACCTCGGGATTTTTTCGAGCCATGTACAACCTTCCTCAGTCAGTCCTGCACATTGGCTCCTCAACGTCACAACTTATGTTCACCTGCAGGTCTAAGTCTCCAGTGGACAACATCATTTATCTAGATGACGACGCTGAGGTGCTGGAACCTCTTTTACGGATGGTTTGCGGCCTTGAACTACCACGCTTGACAGACTATGACTTGATCGAGAAAATTCTCTTCGTGGCGGAGAAGTACGAAATGCCTGGTCCAATTTCAATTTTACGGCTTCTGGCTTCTACCGAGGATGTCTTGAGTCATCCGCTCCGGTTGTACTCATTCGCTTGTCGGTATGGGTGGGAGGAGGAAGCCAAGCTAGCGTCTAATCGGACGCTGAAACTCGATTTATTTGCACCATGCAACCAGGAAACTTTGCAGCAACTTCCTTCAAAAGCTCTCCTTGATCTCCTCAATCTACGCCATAGAAGACGAGAACAGTACGCGCCCCTTCATTTATGGGGCCCCACCTACAAACCACTGACCCTTCGTTGCTATATCTACTATCTAGACTACGCGGCAGACTGGACAACCCCCCCTTTGTGTCTGGAGCTACTGCAAATTGTGTTCAATGCGACAACCTCATAGAGTATCACACCTGGAGAGAGCTCAAGTACAAGATCCTGGAGGAAATGGACCGTCGTCCCCTTGGGGATACCATCCTTGAGTCTGGGTTGGCTGATTGGCCGGAAGCGAAAGCTTGTTGGAGGGCAAAGTGCAGCAAGAAAGACTGCGGTCGGCTGCTTTATGACAAGGGAGAGACATTGCGGGTGATTAGACAGTGCATTGGCGAACTTCCATCGACTGTGTAGTAATTCTTCAGTTGAACTGATTCAACGCCATGTGTGGCGGTTGTAGTTGTGGCCGAGATCACGTGTGGAAGTGTTTAAGCGCCTCGGTCAATTAACTTTTCGAACTATAATTACGATCCTCTTCTGCTATCTACGACAATGCCGCGCGCTCAGTCGCCTCCTCGCGGCACCCGTGCCCAATCCAGAACATCTCCCCTCGCACAGAAGCCTGCTTCCAAGCGTCAGGCCTCTTCAGAAGTTCTCGAGCTCAGCAGTTCTGACGATACCCCTCTCCACCCTCTATCCAAACATGCAAAGCCAAAATCTACGCTCACGGTTAAAAAGAGAACGAAACCCAAGCCAAAGATCCCGCTGTCAACTGCAGAAGTCATTGAAATCTCTTCTGACGAGGACGACGTCCCGCTCTCTCAGGAGTCTCTTATTGCAGACCTGCGGAACCAGGTGAAGAAGCTCAAACAGGTTCGTCTGCAATGTTGCTCCCTTCCTCTCGGTCCTGAATCTTCTTCTAGGAGAGCGAACGACATCAGGAAACCAGCAAGAATCTAATGCTAGAGCTTTCTCGCTCTCGCGCTGAACTTGCCAAAGCTTCAGAGCATCCATCAACCGATGGCAAACTAGTCCTGGTTTGTCCCCTACTGGAACAATGCCGTCCCTTCAGGGCCTAATCCCTCTCTTCGGCTCTCTCCAGGATCATTCAGAGATTGACGATTCCCTCAACTGTGAAATATGCACCCGCCGCATGTACACCCCATACCTGTGAGCTTCCCCCTTAAACCCAGCCGAGTTCCACCGAGACACTAAACGCACGAATTCAAATAGACTACCTGATTGTGGCCACACCTTCTGTCTCTCCTGCCTGCGTGATTGGTTCGGAACTGCCCATGCACGCTTTGTCCAAGCACACCCACAGCAAAATCAGAATGTGCGGGACTTTTATGTCCAGCGCATCACCACCTTACTTCGCCCGGAGTTCATCGCACACCCACAGGTTGCTGATCAACTGCAGCAGCTGCAGCAGCCAACTCCCGAGTTCACTTGTCCTACATGCCGTAAACGGGCATATCGACGGCCGATTGAAGTGTATGCGCTGAAATCCCTTGTACGGGCCATCTCGGCCGTGGACGAAGAGGAGAAGGCGAATATTCCACCAGATCAGCCTTTTGTCGAGCGACGGCAGGGCCGTACGGTTGTGGTCGATCCTTGGGAGGGCTTTTTCCCCAGAGAGAGCTAATCTTTTTTCCCTTTATGCATCGCATTCGCTTTGATTCCCTAAGTTCTTTCGCTGTACATTCTTCTTGACCCCTTGTTCATTTGTTCAATATTCCCGCAAGTCATTACGAAGCCATATTGGTTTACACTAATAATACCATAAGCACTGCAATTGTACGAGTACGATGAGTAGAATACAGAGGAAGAAAGCATTACAGAGTACATGGGATGCATATAAAATTTGAGTAAAACAAGAAAGGAAAATAGAGAGATCGTGTGTCACCGCTTCTTGGCCTTGGTTTTTCCGGCCGTCTTCCCAGCTGTTTTGCCTGCAGTCTTTCCGGCGCTAGATTTCGCGCGTTTAGCAGGTGGCGCAGCTCGAATAGGCCCCTCAATAATTTCAATTTCATCGTCGTCCTCCTCCACCTTGCGCTTAGAACCCCCACTCCTCAGCGTACCACCATCCAAATCCATCGGACTCTGCTTTAGAGACGCATTCGAGCCTTTTGCAGAACTCCGTGAAACAATAGAGGAAGCCGGTGATGCCCTTGCTGGGGTCGATCTTCGTTCACCCTTCCCATGGCCTGACGCCGATCCAGACTCGAGATCGCCATCACCACTGCCACTGGCACCACCTATACTCTGAATCGCCCGACCACTGGACACCGATGTCGGCGAGAGCTCTTGTTCAACGTCTACCCTACTCTCTCTCCAGTCTCTAACCAAAACACCTTCAGCAGATAATCCATCTTCAAATGCTCGTATATCATTCTCCACTTGCGGATCGCGATCTCTCATGATATTCTCAACAACACCATCACCTGTCATTTTCGCTCCGAAGACCTCGAGCGACAAGGAACCCGAGTTCTTGACCAAGTACCTAGTCTTGAGTCGAGCCTTTTCTTCACGGTCGCGATCTTCTTCTTTAGCAGCAGCAGCACCATCAACTGCAGATGGTTCGCCTAGATTCTCAATCCATTCCCATGGTTTGTTGACAACCGGCTGGTCGAGAACAAGGTTTCCAGATGCATCATAGTGTGAGTTAACGAGGTTGGAGACGGCGTTGTTGGTTGATAGGGTCGAAAGCAACGCGAGGACCTGTTTGCGATACTCGAGCGGGAGGTCTGGAGGGAGTTCGGAGATTGGCGTCCTTGGATAGTGCCTGAATGGATCAAAAGAGAGTGGTTTCACGGGCTGGGGTATTTCTGGTAGGAGGAACGAGGTGTCAATAATTGGAAATTATGAGCATCAATCCCTGGACTTGGAGCGATGGGATGAGGAAGTGTTTGGCTTACCATCTATAAGGTATAGGAGTGTGTCAATGAGGAGTGGGTATACAACGGGATTTAGATGGTCGGCTGACCCGTAATGCTGCGGGAATGATAATGAGAACCAAACGTCCTAGTAGAGGTCAATGAGGCAAATTATAAACATACCAAGGCAAGATCGAAGAGATTCTTGATGAAGTGTGAGCTCAGATCCTTCAGTTTGGGAGTCCAAGCCCCGCGGAAGCCAAGGTCGAACTGCAACAATCGAACTAGTAAAACCACCTGTTGCGAAATGGTCGACAGATCTTCTTCGCGAGTTGTTGGAACTTGGGCAGATGCGTTTGAGTCAATAAGGGTCGCTTTGATTGAAGAAAGTTTATCGTGAAGAGTTGCCACAAAATCATCTTGAATTGCTGGATCGAGATTCAGGAGCAAAGGGCCTTCCTTCCGGAAGGGCTGGGCAATGTACACCAACGCTCGCAATAGCTCTCCAATTCGGCGAAGCATATCGGTGACACTGGTCATGTGCCCAGAATTTAGCTCCTGAAGCAGCTCATGAATACATTTCAAACCGTTGGCAATGAACTGTATTCATCGCGGGAAAGGGATGTCCGACCATCTCATCAGTCAATCCAAAAAAACGCGACAACGGCAAAATCAACTGACCTTGCTAGCAACGGTATTATCAGCCCCTTGCGCCATCTCCCCCACATAGTAAGCCTCTTCCGAGGTCATCGATTGATGAAAAAGCATGATGGACAACTTATTGAGGTTACCACTCGCCGCATCGTGAGTCGATTCCTGTGCAAGCGCCTTCCCTAGCTGTTTGACTGAGAATTGCATTTGTATCGTCGTGGCGACAATCTTCCAGGGGCTGAGGAGACTTGTTACTTCGGGCCAGTCATACATATCCTTTTCTACTTACAACGAAAGATATTAATGATCAAGCCTAGCAGCGTGCCGAACATATTACGACACTCACCATCAACATTTTCTCCAAGAATAGTTCGGAGACCTGCGATCGTATGTTGTCCTAAATCGGTTGAAGATGTCTCGGATAGGTAAGGGGAGTCTTCAAATGCCGCGCGGATGACATCCAGATTTCTGTACGCGCCCTGGCGAAACTGGGTATCATGGCATAATCGGTGTCGGAGGGACGTAAGCTCGGCCCTGATGTCTTCCGGGATGTCTGATTTGTTTTCCAAGAATATGAGCAAAGGTACATTCGAGACCAAACACGAAAAGTGAGGTTCTTCATAGACAGTGCGGCGTCTCGTCTGCAAACACTGGACGTCGAAGAGATCAACAGGAGGAATACCACTAGGATTGGGATTTTCTTGCAGCAGTAACTGATGGAAGAGATTATTGGCAGCGTTGAGGAAGACTTGAACCTGAGAACCAGACTCGGCAGCTCCAAGCTGCCAAGCAGGGTATACCACACCCGTCAAGATCGTTGTCGTCTTGAGCGCTCCGTGAACACAGAGGTACAGCAGAACCACAGTGACCACATCCCAAGCCTCAGCATTCAGGGCAGCGATCTCATTCTGACCGTTCCCAGCGAACCATCGCTGGACGTCACCATCCAAGCCATCAGGCAGATGTTGGTCTACCTGCCACAGGAAAATACCGTACCTCAAGGCACAAGCCTTTCTCTGGGCAGGGTCGGGGTTCATTGCCGGGAATTGACGCAAACTTGCAATTGCATTGTCCCAGACCTTCCATGCCCAATCGAGCGAGGTACGATACTTGATCCACAGGCCATTAGCAAGCAAAGATGGTGCATCTGCTTCTGTATCGGCTGCCATCATCAAGATCTCGGGGAGTCGGTCGGGCACCACTTCTGGCCGCTCGGTAACTGGTCGTAAAGCCTGTAACATGTTTCAGCAACCCAAAAGCATACTTAATTTATCGCCGCATTCGTACCATTGCGAAATGAGCGAGATCATAGTCTATGCGTTCTCTGGAAGCAGGGCTAAGGTAGAGGCGATCTCGATCGAACTCAACCATCAGCGAGAGTAGCCCTCTTGACTGTATTCCTTGAGTCTTCCAGGCTTGATGTGCAGTATCGAGAGCAAGGACAATGTCCTGTCGGATATTCATGCATGACCAGATAGTTGCAAAGCGATGCAGGGTATCAATGATAGCGACAAGTAATTCAGGATGCTTTGTGTTTGCGAGTATACGGAGTGTGAGCTGTATGCGTATAGACAGTCAGTGATCGAGCTCTCGGGAAAGCAGGACGTATGCAACTCACTTCGAGAATACAGTCAAAACATTTAGAGTAAAACATAAGCTCGACAGAGATGCAATATATGCGTAAAAGAGCGGAACTTGTGATAGCAGAATTTGGGCTGCTCGCAGATGCGTCAGTAAATGCACGACAAGTGAGGCATTGACCGTACCTAGTTACTTGTTGTTGCAGGCGAGGTAGGAACCAATGTTTAAAAACCCGTGTTTGTTCAAAGCGAGTGGCATTGACCAATGTCTTGCATCGGTCCATCAAAGCAGTAGAATTTGGCACGTTAGAATCGCCTTGCTCTCCTAGAACCTGGTCGATACGAGGGGAAAGGGGAGAGATTGAAGTGCTTACCACCAAAGAGCTCAGGAAGAATGAGGCGAATTTCTTTCCGAATTTCCCGTTCAGCGATATCTTCGGGTGTCTCTCTAGCCCTCACACCATACAGTGTGACTTTCCTCTGGTTCAGGTCGGACAGTGTTGAGCTATGAAGTGGGATCCAGCGCAAGAATCGGCGGTGTCGAGACTCTACATCCTATAAGCCCGACTCAGATGGCAGCAAAAGAAGGACAGGTGTGATTATACCTCAGTGAATGACAACCCCGCCTCTCCTCTCGCAATCAGCCGCTGGATATACTTCGCATACGAGAATAACTCCTGTTTCACCAACTTTCCATAGAGGAGAGCAATATACCGAATGTTCTTTGGATCTCCAGCAACTTCCGAGGTATCAAGCCAGTCAAACAACTGATCCTGAAGAAAGTCGTTCGGTGTCTCGAAATCACGACGCGTAGCACGTTCGCAAGCTCGATCTCTCCATAACCGGACGAGGGTGACAGCTGCAAAAGGTCGATGTTCTCCATATTGTAGAGGCGTAACACTCCAAGTCAACAACATGTCTAGTTTTTCCTTGAATGTATTGTCTAGTTCATTCTGGAAAAAGCAGACGTCTGTCATATCGGTTGTAGCAGAGATAGAATTAAGTAGCTGGAAGGCTGCACTCAGCGGCTCGGGCAAGCAATTTAATAGGGGGGTTATTCACCTTCACGTCAATAACTGCCGTCCCCAATCGCCCGATGCCTTTTCTAGGGGGATTATGGAAAAGGATGGCCTCATTCCGCATCTGAACATCATAAATGTTGTCACTGAGTGACCGTTGGATTTCCTGGATAGCCAAGTCTGTGGTCCGCTGGACTCCTGCAGGAAACTCTATCGTATCCGTAGCCATGACGGTCGTGAGTAGCATCGAGTGTGAAAGCCACAAGCGAGGGCTAACAAACGCGTCTGGCAGTGCCAGGCAAATCCGCTAGAGCTGGTCAGTCAAACAGAACAGATAGAAAGGATGCTATAATACCTGCAGTATCATCCTCAGTTGCTTCTCAGTATCGGGAAGGTGATCCTGTGCAGTTTCGCGAATCTAGAGGACTCTTGAGCTGCATATTCTAAATGAGAAGACTAAACACACCTCCGTCAGTTTGCTGATACATGCTTCAGCAAATGGTTTAGCGAGAGCGCGACTGGTCATAATTGGAGGTAGATATTCGTCCGCAAGGCGGCTCAGAAACCCAGCTTGAGCGAGATTGCAGACTCCCATCTGGTGAACAAACCAGACTAGAAATGTTTGATGGTCTACGAGCCCCTCGGTATAGAATGTCCGTAGAAGCTTCAAACTAGAAATCTAACGTTAGGTCAAGAGTAGACAAGACTCAACATTGCGCATACCAATAGGAAAAACGAGATATCCATTTTTCCCTTCCTTCCGTATCAGCAAGTACGCCCTTGAAAGTCTGCTTGATGTTCAGTCCAGGTCTTGGAGCACTTGGAAGTGCAATTTCGTTCAATTGTTTCTTCATATATCCAGTCATGACATTTGCCCATTCAATACTATGTTGATTCGGGTTACCAGGATTTTTAGAACGATAACCAAGCTGTTGAACTTGAGTCAGGCAGAATACCCTGGGGCGATAGGGGGACGCACCGTTTCATTTGCACCAGATACGCGGAGGAACCACACAGCTCGAGGTATAGCAACATTGTTCTGGTGCAGCATATCCAATAATCCATGGTCTTTACGTTCATGAGGGACGCTTTTGCCAAGTTTGCTCAAGGGGACGTCGGGATTTGCGAGATCGGCGAACCATGCCTGTTTCTTGGCTTCGCTAAGGGTTACTCTTGTTGGCATACGAAAGCTCGACGACCTTTTCAAATATTAGAGGTTACATTGCTTTATTACACGTTGGATACTCACGGAATGGAAGGTATCCGGTCCGCGCGACGTTTGAAGACCTCATTGATCAGGTCTTCTAGCTTGTTGAGGGTATCTCCAGCGTTGAGGTTCTCGTTTATGATAGCTTGAGCGCTGAATGTCTCCGCCTACACAGTATGGTCTCAGTACCTCAAAAACAATAGACCGTTGATCTCAATTTACCGAAACCTGGTGGCCCAGCACGAACCCCGTCCGAACCCTCACATCCGACAACACATCCTCGTCCTGTCCAGGCTTGGGAGGAAAGAACCCAGGATAACCTTCCAGCAAGAAAAATACACGACCGTGAACTCAGTCAAAACACTGTCAGCCATGTAGTGCTAAATACATACCCAAGTCAGCCGTCGCATGGGATTTAGGCAGCCACTTGGGAGGCTGGGACTCGTATATCGGAAGTTTCTCATCTTTGCGGTCTCGCATCTGTAAGATGGACAACAAACGGACACATGCGGTTTGTGTGGGGGGAAAGGAGGAAGAGCTGGGGGGACGAGCTGTGGGCGGATCGAGTTTCGGGAGTTTCTCCGTAAACTGGGAAGCTGGTCCCTGATGATGCGGGCGGTCCGAAGGGCGGAGGTCTTGCCTAATTCGGCAGCCAGTCGATTGTCAAGCACGTCCACCATGTCAATACGCCAATCCTCGATACCAGGGCGCGCATCGCACGCGCCTTCTCAGAGCTCTCAAGGTGCCTCGTCTGCTGCTATGGCCAAGCTCTTGGAGAAGAAGAAGGAATATGATGCTGTGTCTGCTCTCGAACGAGCGAGCGCGTTATATCTTCAGCGGATAGAGGCTCTTGGCGAAGACTGTGAACTAATGGCGAAGGCTGGCGAAAGTAATAGACTCCTTTCTTCCACGGTGTAACTTGTATCTCATAATGCTGCAGTTCACGGTCAGGTTCTCGAACAGTGGCCACGGATGTTCCAAATCCTGAGTTTATTCTGTGAGTAACCCGTGCGTCGACCCCCGTGTTTCACTGAATACTCTCCAGTGGCTTCGCGGGAGAAACAAGAGGAAGAAGGCGAGTCAGAAGGACAGCGCCTAGTCCGTCTACCACTCGACGAGCTCCAGCAACAATCCTCAGATCAGTCATGACTTTATACTCTGAACCCTCGATTTCAAATTATACTATTATATGTACAAATGCTCCAGATTATGGTATATGGTTACTATGGTATGCTCTCACAGCATCCAGTCCATCTCATTACGCATCATGTCCACCAGACCAGTCCTCATCCGGTGGATTTCTCGATACCTCCACAATCCCATCCTCCCTCATCTCAGCTCCAAGGTCACTTGCTTTCACGCCCGCATCCTCTAACTCTTGCACCAACAACCTACTTATACCTAGTTTATCCTTGGGTATCCAAATCCATGGCTGCTCGACATAAGTCGAAGGGTGATCAAATGCATGTACACCATCTTCGTTCTCCTCATCAGTGTCTTCCGTCATCACAGACGGTGGTGGGTCAAGGCTAGGCCGTGCCGCGATTTGCTCTTCTTCAGCGTCATATTTCTCCTTGTCTTGCTCCGAGTACTTTGATTTCTTGGATGTTTTCGAGACTCTGGAAGTATGTGATGCTCTTGACATCTGCGAGTCAATGGACTTCATGCGGTACACCTCCGAGCTTCCTTTCGTCCCAGTTGCTTCGGCCATCGTGTCTTCACTAGTCTTTGGAGAGTTGACGTCTTCAGCCTGATGTTTCTGCACTGAGCTCGGTTCTCCAACGAGACCTGTCTTGATGACGTTAAAAGTTGTGCCAATCGTCTTGTCAAATGTGTGGTCAATCGTCTTCGGTATCTTTTTGATCCTCCTGCGAACCCTGCGAATGGCTATCGAGAATATGAGCACGATTGCATCTTCCCTGATGCGCAGATACCCACTTGTGCGGCTGAACAAATCCACCTCATTGTCAATTTCATCCTGGACACCCTGGTGCCTATGCTTCCTTCGCCTTTCATAATTACTTGCAAGTTTCTGGGTAGCCAGCGACATGGGCAGGTATTTTATAAGCGCTAGAAGTAAATCTGATTGAGCACGAAGATGAGACGCCATGGATGAAACTTCGCTCACGCTTATAGCTATGATTGATGAAGGAATGTGCAATCGCAGTTATGCCCACAAGAACTAGCATCACAGCAGCTTGAGCAATGGCCACCTTGGTCGAGCCAGACGCCTTGAGAAAGAAAAGGCAGGCCAGAGATATCTGCTCAATATACAGACCCACAACTAGATCGACGTTTAACATATTGTTCGAGTACTAAATGATTTACTCACAGAGGTTATCGATGGCCATGGGAAAATAGAGACCTCCGGTCTCATGCTCGTCTGCTTGGTCAAACACTTGCACAAACACTGACGGAATCTTCAGCAAGGGATGAATCATAAGACGAGCAGGGACTCACAGAACTTCCAGGCAATATAAAACATGACATAACCTGAAGCTTCATTCAGCCTAATCTTTATTAGACCAGCCATCTTCAAACTCACAAAGGAGAGCAAGAAGATTGATCAAAGGTGACAGCGCGCTATACGCAAATCCAATGGTAGCCAGTAACGACAAGCGAGGGAGAATAACGCCAAAATCTGCCTGATAATATTTGTTCGGATAAGGCATAAATAGGAAATGAGGAAATCGCACCGAAGGCATCAAGAATGATACACCATACGCTTGACGAGGCGTACGGCCAAGGAACCATTTCTTGATGAAATATAGCACCAGGTCACCCAGTTGAAGTATAGCTGCACCAGCTCCAGATAGACCTTGAGTAACTAGAACGGCATGAGAAGAACGAGCGACAAAAGAAGTGTTGGCGAGACAGACTCATGTATGTTAGGAAGAATACTGATGCGCCCGGGAGCTGACTGGCCAATTCTTGCACAGTATGAGTTGGATTCTCAACGATCTGCGAAGTAACTGAGCTATTACTATATCTGTCTTAGAAGGATGGAAATAACCTGTTGAATCGCACGCGTGATCCCAGAAGTCAATGTGACGATCAAGAAACCATGGCTAGGAAAAGTGGATCAATCAAAGGATGATAGAAGGAATAAAAAACATACATGAGAAGGAAGAAGTAGAAGCGTCTGTAGACGCTGACTGAGATGAGGGAGTAGCGTGGAATACCTTCATACCAAGCGAGGGCTGCGACATGATGAGTTGATAAATCTGGTCATACAAGAATTCGCGTACCTCGTAGAATCAAGGGAAGCAGCGCAAATAATCCCGCGAGGAAAGCAGGAGGAAGCACACCCTGAATGATTCCAGGCGCAGGAGCCTTCGCTGGTAAGGCGGAAACTATTCAATTTTTGCAGAGAACTTTCGTGAAACTGATGCGTACCACGGCACAACCAGTCCAACCAGCTAAACACCACGATTCAACTACCTTATCTCGTGAAGGTAAAAGCAGTACTCACTGGACTTTGAGGCACAGATCATCCAAATTACTTAGGGTACCAATGAAACCAACAGGGAATGCCCAAGCAATTATCAGGCCAATTGTTATGCCCCAAGAGATGAATTTTCGAGATCGCATCTCTAAGGCTCCATCATCGAGGTTATGCCAGACGATATCCTTCGGGTTTGCTTCCATCCATTTAGACTGCATGCGCAATGGCTATCCATTTCTTCGTGAGCACCAAGCCAAATGAATGCGATCGGCGTATCAGAAACTCTAACCTCGTGGTAGCTCAGGCATTGAGCCAAAACGTGAGCACCTAATTGAAGGTTGCATCGAATGAATGCGCTGCCTAAGAATCTACCCTTGACAATGTGCTCGCGGCCTTGTCTGAGCTTCTCGTTCAACTCCGCAATTTCTCGCTATAATACATTGTAAGCACTGAAAATAAAGCATCAGATTGAGAATGCTCACCCTGCACCACTCGATAGTGTCGACCTTCTGTCCAATCATACCCAAAACACCTGTCCGGTGGCAGGGACGTTCAGACTGAGGAACAAGCTCGTCCAAGAATTCTCTCGTGATAGGGGGGACGTCCATTTCAGTCGACATCTGATTGCCTTCCTCATCTTTTTCCCTCCGTTTCATTGCCTTCTTATGGGACTTGACCTTCTTACGCCAAGCCAAGACTGCTTTCTCCAGTAAAGCCGTTTCAGCACCCTCGAGTTTCCCACATGCTTGCTGTCGACGCTCAAAAAGTTCGTTCAGAGCCTTCGTGTCACGGAAGAGCCAAACACGATCCACGCCTCCTGGAACAAAGCTTCCGAACGTGCGTAATGCCTGCACTTTTGCCAGTTCGTCGGGAACGGAGGTGATGAGAACGGTACGTGCTTGTGGAAGACGTGAATGCGAATGACTGAGAAGGAACTGCTGTCGTAGATGAATGAAGTCGCTCATTTCACGGCGGATCATCCATATAACAATAACTGACAAAAATAGTTAGGGGTTGTGGATGAGGGGGATGATGTATAGACCAACATGTAAGGATATAGACGACGACGATGTGAGCGAAGAAGCGATCTTGATCCTTAGGCTCTATAATGCTAAGTAGACTCGTCGGTCAATACACGGCATAGGACCAACAAAGTCGTGCTGCACTCACTTGGTCCATGAAATGCGTTCCAGTGCAGACTTGGAGGATGTGATTCCAGTAGCATCCGCAGGTATAATTACGGCAAATGTTAAAAGAGTGAATATCAGGAAAATCCGTATCAAAAGCTTGAGATATCGTAGAAACATATAGCTAAATCCTTGTCAATCCGCGCACTGAAGTGAGCTAATTATGGAACGCACGCGTCGAGACCATTCTTGTCTATCTGAGAGGAGGTTCGTTGTTAGCGACCTTCTTTATGACAACGCCACGTAGAAGGGACGTACTATGTCTTCTGTTGGGTATCGTATGAGTGCAGGTAGCCAGCCAACCATGCCCGAGAATTGAGGAGCTCGTTTACTGTTCGGTGTCAGCCAGTTGGCTAGAAATGCATTTATACATAGAAACTCACTCGGGTGGAGGAAGAATTGTCCTGGGACTGTATATTCTCCATAGCCTCTTCTTCAAGATGAGAAAAGCTCCGACTTCCACCCCAAGAAGAGCGCCATTGACCACGAGAGCACTAAGGAAGTTATTGGTCGTGTTGTTGCTCAATGCCTGAGTCCTGTCCACAGACATGATCTAGTTGACTAGGGGTCGGCGAGCCAGTGAAGGAGTTGTCCAGAGAGGGGAGTGAGAAAGGATAAAGGAGGGATTAAGGTTCCAGTATGGCTTTGTGCATGGTTATTATCCGAGCGTCTTCCCGTCACCCACGCCATCATCTCTCGACCCCACACGTTGTGATCTCATCCATTTCAATTCAATTCAATTCATTGGCCGCCAATCATTCATCAGCGTGGCTCCTGTGGACCTGCCCGGATAGCCCTTGGCTGCTCAATACCTCCATCTTGCAGAGGGAGCTAAGAAGCTCATCGACGCTCCACGAGGCGCTGTACTTTAACTCAAGCACAGGATTTCAGCTGCTTCTGAGAGGGTGCGGTGTTTCTAGAGCAACAAGTCAACAAAAGGGTTCTTTTGTGGCTTCCGCTGCAGACAACTGTAGATAGACGGGAATTTGCGAATCTATAATTACTAATATCATAAGCCTCTCTTCTATGTAGATGCGCCTTCGTTCACGTCCGACTTGTAATTTATAACTGTGCACTCCTCGCTGGTGTGTTTCCCAACATCTGCGTGAAAGCCACAGCGCTTCAGGTGAACGAGAAGTGACGTCAGTTGACGTTGATGTTGATCGATGATCGCCTCAAGCGCACAATGGAACGCTCAAGCTTCAAGCTTCCATTCAAATGCAAATACTTGACCGTGCACCTGACATATCACCCTGAAAATCCGGGCACTTTTTCAATCCCTCTCGTACAGGCATCATGCAACGCATCAAGTCAACATATACTTATTACCTGGTCATTGAGGGTTGCATCATCCTTCCTCGACTCTTCGAGATTGCGATCTCTGCCTCGCGGTTCGCGTTGATCTCTTTTCACTTTTAAGAATCCCAAGTCAAGTCATTGCATGAGCGCCTTCAATTGAATGCAAAGACAGGGGGTGCGATTGCTACTTGGGATTTTCAGGCCCGTGCAGTCATTTTAGTATGAATGATACATTCCGTGACGCTAGATAACTATCTAGACCGCCTGCTCGTGAATTCATTGAATAAGTTGTCGGTGGATCTGAATTCGGTGTAGGCTTCATTCAAACTAAGCTATGACGTCATATAACCCCTCTCGAGGACACCGCCCAACGAGATTGGATCACAACAAACAAAACTGCGCATCTAGTCATCTATCATTCGACACTTACACTACAACCACTACCGTCGTCTTATAGTCTCTGGAGCAGTATGTCGTCAACACTAGCAAATCTCCCGCCTGAAATCTTGCTGGACAATTTATTCAATTTTCTCCCCACTGCTGACCTTCTTAGACTGACCGCCACATCAAAGGTACACCTCAATTATAATAACTCAGAAAATTCACTTATTCCGCTCGTGGATGTAGTATTTTGCGTCCTTATGCTCAGATGAGACCTTCTGGAAGCGCAGATTGCGTGAAGACTTCAATTTTGATGGTGCAGGAACCGCTAGACGAAAAGGTTGGAAGTTTATCTATCGTGGACTATCCAAACCAAGAGGTACGCGTTATTCATAAGTTAGAAATGATATTATCTTTAATCGTGCAACGTCATAGTATATGTTTGGGGGTATGTTTTATCTCAAATGTGCCCGTGATCGCTACCAACATTGAGTGCCCTGCGATCTAGTGACCGAGCTAATGGGCGCCTTGGGCTGAAGCAGTACCCAGAGGGGACTAACGTCGGCGTTCCTTTCCCTATGCAGCTCGATATACCTGGAATTAGTATCATCAAACTCATTGCCGGTGGAATGTACGCAGTTTGACCGTTTCAAACGCCCTCACCTATTAACTTCAACTAGGTCTTTTCATGCCCTTGACACAGAAGGCAATGTATATGTGTGGGGTACTATGAGACCTTTTTCGCAGAGAATCAACCCTGACATGATATATAGGCACCCTCGATGGAACGGATTATGCCTTAACCAAAGATGGTTTCTCAGCGAAGGGGAAGAAGGCACCGATGCCTCTCCGATTAGAATTGCCCGATGCCATTCGGAATATCAGGTAGGAGCAAAGCTATCGGTCATTACGACATGAATACTTACCCAGTGCCTCAGCTGTGGACGCTTACATTCCTGCGCTCTTGATAGCAAAAACAGGATCTGGAACTTTGTCAATTGGGGACGACCTTTCGAACTGTCCTCCCCCCTTCTCTCTCAGTATGGCTCTGAGCCACTTCAAATTGAATGCGGCTGGGACTTCTCTTCTGTCCTGATGACAGATGGTGAAGTTCTTGTTTGGTGGCCGTCAAAGGGAAGACTCGCCGAAATTATAGGAGAAGAGACTGAAAAGTTTAATACTGAGGACATAGGCAAAGCAGAAGTAAGGAGCGGTGTCATTCCCTGCCACACTTGGAAGGCGACCAGTGACCCAGTCCTACTCCCCTCATTACCACCGTTGCCCGACATCTCGGACGTCGGTGAGAGTTACGAGAAACACCCACCCAAATTAGTGAAGATCGGTGGAATGAACAGTCATCTCGTTGGATTGACGAACTACGGGCATGTGGTTATATTCCGCGGCCTTGACCACGAGGAAGCAATGGGGAGAGATTGGGAATACGTGAGTACTTGTTGTGCCATCGAGTTCGTGGTTTTTTATCTTTTATGCTATGCAGCTTCCCGAGTTCAGCGAGCTCCCTAAGCTTCGTGAACTCCCTGTCTTCGCTGAAGGAAAGGTCTCACTTCCAGAAAATTTGAAGATTACCCATGTGGGTACCAAGCATCTTGATAGCAAGGCTGACTGACCACAGTTTCACTAGATCTCTGCTCATTTCCAGCACTTCTTTGCCTTCTCCACCGGCTCCAGTTCCATAGTCCTCCAGGGCGACACTTCAACGACGACACACTCCACACCAGAAATCATACCCGAACTCCAGCACAAAGATATTATCTCCGTTGAAATAGGGGACTACCACAGTGCTGCCTTGGCAGCAAACGGTAAACTCTACACTTGGGGAAAATACTCCCATGGTGCACTTGGTCTCGGCGATCCACAGCAATTACCGCTTGGAGCTCCGGGAGGGTATAGTAGCCACAATGATAGGGAGAGAGCCTGGCATGATCCTGATCCAGTGCTTGTTCCGACTGAAGTGAGGTTTGATCATGGGAGGAAGAAACCGAAGGATAGATTCTGTTTTTCTGCTACGGCTGCTGGATGGCATACTGGTGCTTTGGTCATTGATCTTGAGGTTCGTACTCCTATGTGTCATACTGGGAGAGGCTGAATGTGTACTTTGCAGCCGGATAAAAACGAGGAGGATGACAGGATCAACTTGAAGTTTGAAGCACCGCACCAGAACCTTAGATATGGGGACCCATCACCATGGCAGAATCCTCCGCTCATACCCCCATTTCCTCAAGTCCCCCATAGAGGCGCACCATTCATCCATCGTATCGGATTTGCAGGACGTGGAATGAATAGAGGCCGTGGTCGTGGTGGAGGACCATCTTCGTAGGAATATGCATGAAACCATAGATGTTGCTTTTGATATGTCTTTCTTATCTTCTACGTGTGCCCATCCAAATGTTGTTGTCTGTAGTTTAGGAGGAAATCCGGGATCAGAAGCTGTTATATAACTAAATCAAAAGTATACAGCCCGCACAAAGCGATGATCTATATCCGACAAATAGAGTCCTATGCTGTACACCAAGCGATCAACAGGGCCTATGAAGCCTTGGCTGCATTCTTCTTCTGCTCTTTCAGCATCGCAATCCGCTACAAGCATCTAATTCAGGCACTGAGCAATAATCTGAAAAGAAAAATCTCACTTGTTTCCTCTCCTCCTTCCTCCTAGCCATCTCGGCAGCTTTTTCTTCCTTTGTCATAGGCGTAATACTCGACAAACTCGGCGACTGGCTAGGTCTGACAGACTCAGATTTTCCCCAATCGTCTGTGTCTCCCCAATCTGAGGTTACAGCAGGTGGCGGGGGAGAATGAACAGGCGTAGAACGTAAACTTGAAGGCGTAGGTGAAATCGCTCTAGTACTACGTGTCTTTGTTGGCGGGGAAAGAGTTGAACTGCCTGCGGGTGATGATACTTTGCGAATTGCACCGTTTGATGACGGTGAGCCATTGCTGAGGATGGAGTTGCTTGTGGTTAGTCTTGTGGGCTGAGGTTGGATGAGTGTGGATGCAGGAGTGGGGGCAGGTGATGATGGTGCAGGTGCAGTTTCGAATGCGCCTACATACAATGCAAAGGTCAACAGGTTTTCAAGAGAGTTAGAGGAGAGACGTACTCCAGTCATCTTCGTCAGCATTAACATCCATAAGATCGTCATTCCCCCACGGGTTGTCCCCTCCTCCTCCTAATCCCCAAGCTCCAGAACCACCAGGCATGTTAATTTCATCCTCCAGCTCTCTCGCGAAATCGGCAATCGCATCGGATGTATTCGATGCACGTGCTTTTCCGCCCAACTGTAAACCTTTACCTGTCCCTTTGACAGAAGATGATGAGGTAGATGCAGGTAATGGTGGACTTGTGGTTGGAGTTGAGAATGGTTTGGTGGGTAATTCGCCTATATTTGGGGGTGTGGGGGCACCGAGTTGGTCCATTCCTGCAGCTGATCCTGCGGCCATTGAAGATTGAAGGTCCGAGGCAGCAAGCTAGTAAAGCATGCATCATTTAGCTGAGAGTCTAGCATTGATGAAATGCAGGAGAATTGACTGACGCGTTTGCCAATAGAGGAGATGGCCCATCCCGCTAGTGCACCTGCAGCTCCTGTTGCTGTGTTGACCAGTCCAGCTTGGGCGGGGAGGGCTCCGCCTAGTTGTTCGATTGATGGTGCTGTTGGATCTTGTTCAACTGTCTCAGGCTTAGGAGAAGGGATGTCAGCAAGTGGAAAATTCAATTGAAGAGAGAAGGATGTATACCATTGTCTTTGCATGTTCTTCCAGTTTCTTGACGAACAATTCGACAGCCTTGAACGCCTGATCTCTCACTAGCCTACACAGTCGTAAGTCTAGTATCGTAAATCATCCTATGAGCTACCCACTTTTCTTTTATCGATCAGAGTAAATGTGATATTCGGTAACACCTTCGTCGCAATATCTTCAATTTCAAAACAATCAATCGTAGCCATGAAAGCCATCAGTCCAGCCACACGAGCATGAACGAATGAATCTTTCAGTGCTCGAACGAATGCGGGCACGAGGACTTTGCGTTTGGTATTGTATCCTAGTGTGGGCCCTAGACGACCTATGAGGATGCAGGTATTGGTGCGGATGGAGGCTTCAGGATCCATTTGCATTTTTGCGAGGAGCCGGAGGAGATCGTTGTTTAGGAGACGATCTGAGAGCTAGGTGAGGGTTATAATGTCGATCGAATGAGGGTTCGAGAGGTGGACTTGCCTTGGGGGCGATGAGCGCAATAGATTTGGTTGTTGCTTCGCGGATCACAGCGACAGTATCGGAGAAACCAGTTTGCTAGTCGAATCAGCCGTAGTCAGTAGTCAGGTCGAGTATCGGAACCTACAAGGTGAGGGAATATCTTGTCCGATACTGTTTTCTTGTCTAGTTTATCAACGTAATCTGGGAGCTGCTCAAGCAATGCCATCCGCGTGCCTCGATCCGGGCTCGCGAACAGCTTGACAAGAGGTGCGATGATGGTGTTGGGATAGTCATCAGGGGGCATGTTCTTGCCAAATTGGATGACGAGAGGTAGAATTGTGGCTGCACTTGCTCCTCCAAATTCAAGTGCTGAGACTAAAGATGGGAGGACTTTGTGAGTCGTGAATTCTGTCGGGAAGGAGGACGCCGATTCTTTGAGCGTCCTAGACCATTCAATTGAAAGTCAGCATGAGCGATGTAGACAATACTCACTTGAGTAGAGCGTTCTTCTCTGCTTCGCTCTCAATCGAGAAATTCTCCAAGCCCAAGCAGACCTTGACGAGCCTGTTGGTAGCAAAAAAACCCGTGTCCGCCATGCCTAGCTCCAGGAAACCCTTCGAGTTGATGCGATTCTTAGGATTCGGATTAAGAAGTTTCTTGTAGGCATTGAATACTGATGTGGGTATAGCTCCACGCGAAGCAGCCGTAGGAGGTGGATGTGGGGGTTGAGAAGTCTCTGGAGGAGGTAGATTTGGGTTGAAGACTGAATGTAAGAGTAAACCAAGAGCATAGGCGTCTGGTGCTGCGGGGTCGTATCTGTACACGTTTACATTTTTGTGTCCTGAGAGAGAATTATAACTCACTGCTTGAGATCTGACCAACCGTTCTTTTTCACTTCCGGAGAAGACCACGAGTAGGATGCGGGGAATGCGCCACCGAGGGTCTGAACAGAATGAGGATGAGATAACGAGCTAAAGTATGGAGACACACATATAGGACTGCAGTATCGTCCTTAGGGTTGCTTAGAAGCTCAAAGCCACCGAGTTTCCATTCGCCAGAGGGGGAGATGAAGATTGATTGAGTACATATTCGTCCATGAGTAGATGCACAGGGGTCGTTGAGGAACGTGAGGGCAACCTGTGCCTAGATGAGATTCGAAACCACGAGTGGTTGGGAGCACGAACTGATATACGGTGCATACCCCACAGCAGCCAGTCCTCCTTCTCCTGGGCCTTGCGAGACGCCCATGTCGGCAGAGAGCTGGAGAGAGGCTGTACTCGCTCAGTCATGATATATATCGACGTGTCTGATTCGACGGCATCCATAAACTTGAGCACATCTGGGTGTCTCATCGTCCGTAGTTTTTTGAGTGCATTCTGTGCAAAGGACTTGAAGTTACGGCGCGAGGGGTCGCTGAAGTCGTATTCAAAAACAGAGACAGGGGAGTTGTCGTCCTGAAATTGCGGTCAGGTGGACACGACAGCATGGCTGGCAACGCTGCTCACTCGTTTTGTAGCATCGTAAAGGGTGTATAGGCCTTCAAAGGCAGTGACCTTCTGGCCGAGTGAGAAGGGGAGATTGAGGCCGGACTTCTGGACGAGGGCTGATCCCAGGTTTCTGAGGTAGTCCATGGTGTGAGAGAGATATCAATCCGTGTTTGTTCTTTGATCCCCGCACTCATGCTCTCCCTCTGACCTCCGTCTCGA
>JANIEX010000279.1:0-41189 GCA_027627405.1 Leucocoprinus birnbaumii
CACCGACAGGCACAGAGCATGCTGCGTCCGACTCCCTCTATGCCGCCCTCTCGCGCCCCATCACCCCCGGAAGGAAATGCACGCCGTCCGTCTCGTCGCGCAAGCATAGCTCTCATTGGCATGCCCGGAGGTTCAATCCCTGTGTTTCTCAGCTCTTAATCTCGACACTCATTCTTCGAGCTAAACAGTTGGCAAATCCACCCTCGCCTCGATCACTGCCAAGGCCCTCGGATGGGACGTCCTCGACACCGATGCCATATTCGAATCCACACACCGCATGTCCATTCCAGACTTTATCGCGAGCCGAGGACGCGACGCTTTGCGATTAGCCGAGTCCGAGATACTTGCAAACGTGCTGCAGAAGAACCCGACCGAGAAGGTCATCGCCTGTAGTTCGCGCGTGATTGAACTCGAGGAGAATCGGGCAGCAATCAAGAGATTCCGAGAATACGCCCTCGTCATTCACATTATCCGGGAGAAGGAGTCTGTCGCTGCCTATGTGCGCCGCTCGGCCGTGCATGACCAGGATTCGAATTCCTGGGAAGAGCTCACCGCATTATTCCGCGAATGCTGCTCTTTCGAGTTTGCTTCTCTGACCGTTCAGACGCCACACCACGATGAAGATGTATCGATGGAAGATACTGCCAATGAGTTGGCCGTCATCTTCAAGCCCATCGAGAAGGATTTCTTCAGGCTCCTACGGTTCATTCATGGCGTTGACACCAACAAAGTCCCTACTCGCGGCCATAGGACCTATTTCCTCACCCTGACTTACGACGATCTAGCCAAAGCAATACCACATCTCGAGGATCTATCTATTGGGCTCGATCTCTGGGCTATCCGGGGAGACCTTATGGCATCTTACGACCTTAGTTATCTTTCCTTTCAGATCGCAACTCTTCGTCGACACTCGAATCTCCCTCTAATGTTCATGATTCGCACAAAGTCAGACGACGGGACATATCCAGATATTGATCCCAGCAATGGCCCACTCATCGAACAACTCACATCCACCTATCAGCACGCCCTCCGTCTTGGCTGCGAATATGTTGAGGTCAGGTTAGAGCATCCTCGCTCAGTCAGCGAGAGCATTATTCCCATCAGGGGCAATTCTTCAATCATTGGCACCGTGTACGACTGGACCGGTGCTTATAAATGGAATAGTCAGGAGGCACGACAGATCTACGATGATATCATCGACATGGGTGTGGACGCAGCAGTCATGCTCTTCACTGCCAGGACTTTTGAGGACAACATGCTGCTACAAACGTTTGCTTCAGCTCGTGAAGGAGGTCCGATTCCCCTTGTTGCCATAAACCTGGGAATTGAGGTAAGCTCATTTGTTCTCGCGATGCTTATCTCTACTTAACCGTGTCTTTATTCACAGGGCAAAATCTCACGAGCGCTGAATCCCTACCTCTCTCCAGTCTCGCATCCCCTTCTACCCGCCAGCGGATCAGTCGGCCATGTCACTTTCCAAGAATGCCAATCCATCCTCTACTTCACGGGGCTCCTTCAACCCAAGAAATTCTACGTCTTTGGCCACCCAATCCCTCATTCCATGTCACCCGTGCTTCACAAAACAGCCTTCCTCGCACTCGGCTTGCCACATAGTTACAGCAAAGTTGACACGGATAGCATGGATGAAATCCGTCGATTGATGGAATGTCCAAATTTCGGAGGAGCCAGTGTGACCCTCCCACATGCTAGAAACGTCATCCCAATCCTCCAGCACCTATCACGGCATGCGAAAATAATCGGTGCTGTCAACACTGTTTTTCCGATGTCGAATGGCGGCCATGAGTTGGTGGGTGATAATACCGATTGGAGAGGGATAAAGAATTGTTTATTGCGTTCGTTGAGTCCTGCACACACGGTTACTTCTGCTACCACAGCTCTTGTTTTGGGTGCGGGTGGTTCGGCAAGAGCTACGATTTATGCGTTATTTAGGATTGGAGTGGTGAATATCTTTGTGTATAATCGGACGGAGGCGAAAGCACAGTCGCTGGCACAGGATTTCCAACGCTTGGATCACCTTTTACGCGTCAAGGTTCTGGATTGTCTTGATTTGCCTTTACCGATTCATCCTCCACCAACCATCATCGTATCCACTGTACCTGCATTTGCTGGCGCGGTCGACTCTAAATCGACAGCACCTGTGGACGTTGGGCTGAAGCTAGAACACCTACACACGAATGGTGGCGTTGCCGTGGAGCTAGCGTATGAGAAACGGATGACACCACTTCTGGCGCTTGCGGAACGGAGAAGGGCGCAGGGTTTACAGTGGGTTGGTGTAGAGGGTATTGATGTGTTGCTTGAACAAGGGTTTGAGCAGTGTAAGATGTGGACTGGGAGAAATGCACCTGCGAAACAGGTCAGGAAAAGGGTTTTGGAGGTGTATGATGAGATGATTGGTGGTTGTGTAAATTAGAGTGCAGTTTTTGTGGTGAGGTGTAGGATATGGTTCGTTATTTATGAACCCTATGGAGATTTTCTATTGTATGATTATAGGTACAGCTTTCATGAAATGCTTGATGTTGTTGTCTTGTGCTACGGACGTAGATCTGCCATGTTGTCGATGCTAATAGATACCTTAATCATTCAGAGCTTACGAAAGGGACGTAATATCCTACAGATTAAGGGGGAACTATTGTACAGGAGACTATAAAACTAAGAACGTTCATGCACATTATGTGCAACGATCAATTCGCAAGATACCCATCCTGCATCTCATCTCTACTAATGTTGACATCCGCAACGGCCTCCTCCTTGGTATTATAATGCTTCAAAAACTTCTTCACCTCCGGGATCACATCGACATGAACATTGCGACCCCAGAGGATATCCAGGTGCTCGTACGTATGAAGACGTTTTTCTATGGTATGACTAGGAAGTTGCGCCAACATCGTATCGATGTCAACGAGACTATCAGAGTCTCCCCATAACAAAACAATAGGCGTGACGATATTTCGTGTAGGAAATCGTACAGGCCGGTACGAGCTGACAGAAGTCATCGTCACAGGCGAAAGTACGTCGTCGTCGTACATTTGGAAAGCGGCATTACGCATGATTTGGAACCAGTGTACGACAGATTTGACGGATGCGAAAGAGTAGAGGTGGGCGTAAGCAGCGATTTTCTGCTGAGGGGAAATATTGTGGCTACGCCAGTTGAAGAGCCAGCTGAGGGACTTGTCAATTACGGTGGCGAATATCGGAGGGTAGGTTATGGATTGCCAGAATGCCGCGGATGAGAGGATGGATTTACGACCGAAGATAAGGAAGAGGAACGTAGGGCTAGTAGACACTACTGTTAAGATTCGTGAAAATAGTGATGGGATAGCTCACTTACGATGCTTTCATGAGTGTGTCGACTATTGGAGCGGCTAGACCGGCTGGGCTCATCGCGGGAGCAAGGGCGATGAACACATTGACCCTCTCGTTCAACTGAGGATGGATACTGAGAGCAGCGAATGCCTGTGCTGTTCCCTGACTGAAACCAATATAACTCAGTTGAGGTGCCTTTGTAACTTGAAGAATGTGATTGATGGTGTCGGGAATATCATGCCAAGCAAAGTCGTCAATGCTATAGAAGATTGAGTAAAAGACACATCATCACGACCAAAGTGCTGACCTGTAATCCCAAAACCTAGATGTATTCGGACCATGGTGAATAGACTTCTTAGAGTATTTGTTTCCCCTAGTGAAAAGCGCTCAGCTCCAACGGCGGGAGATTAAATGGAGTAAGTCTACCTGTTGTTACCCAACCATACATCATAACCCTGCTCTGCGAGCGCGAAAGCCAGTGATCGTTCAGGATTTGTGAGACAGATCCAAACTTCACTATTCATAAGTAGACCATGGTGAAGATATACGACCGGCTTTCCGGTGCTGGTTCCAGGGTTATCCCGCTTCTCGCCTCGCTTTCCGGGTAACCGATGGAGACCCAAGAGGTAGCCGTCCTTGGTCAACACGACGTGCTCTTCGTGAACGTAGCCATGTATACGACAGAGGTCCTCGAAGTCTTTAGCCTTGAGGACTTGACCCGACGCACGTTTCTCTTCAGAAAGGTATTCTTCGTTGCGGAATTGGTTGAAGAGCGTTCGAGACCATTGGTAGAACCAGTTGATTACGGGTTTGGGGAGGAATAAAATAACGAATTTGAGGATGGATGCAAGCGCGAGGATGGAGAAGCTAAAAGTTATCGCAAGGTATTCGAGGATCGAGAGTCGTCCAAGGAATGGGACGTGCATTGCTGAGATGGGATGGTTAAAATTGACTTCCAGAACTAGGCTGAAAAGCTCACTGAGTTACTAGCAGCGCAGAAAAGTATGCAGTGGTGGTTGTAGCTAATCAAATGCGAGAAGAGACTGTTATGGAGACATGGAGAGCAGAGCCCAAGGACCAGAGCTCTAAGTAGTTTAAGTTTGGAATGACCTGATGATGTCAAGAGTCGCACGTTTCGAGCTCTTAGATTCGGGGTCCGGACTGATCTACATAGCCCCACCAGGACCTCTAGGACCCCGGGGTGCCGTCAAAGGCTCCGTTCAGGTTTCCGGGGACTTATAATCGGCCAGGACCCCATAACTGCAAAACTTCCCCGGGTACCGTCGCGTCGTTTGGACCACTCGGCCAATTGGTGGTCGGGGTCCCCCGTCAAGGGCTACAAGAACCATCATCTCCTCGCTTGTTTGCCCAATTCCCGATGAGGGTGTCCGTCCTCCGAGCTTTCAAATTCTGTACATGGCTTATCGCCTTGTATTGCCTCCGCTATACTCTAGTCCAGTTCTCAGGCAAACTTGATTTGGAACATGACCTGAAGCAGCAGCTTGATTTCGCAATTGCAGGACACACCAGGCAAATACTTAGGCACCTGGTCATTCATCAAGTCGCCGGTCCTAAAGCTGCAATAGAGAAGATACGAGAAACACAGATGAGGCTTGCATGCTATATAAACCGTGGTGTATGGTCTGTCGAAGGTCGAAAAACAATGCGCTATCGCCACGACTCGAGAGGCTGTCTAGGCCGACATTGGCCATCCCTAGAAGACTTGGATCTGCTGCAAGTAACGAGCTTATTTTGCAACCGGATGCGTGGAAAAAGGGTTTTGCTTGTTGGACCGCGAGCGTTTTATCACGCGCAAACTCTACTCCTTCAAGCCCTCGCAACACACGATAACAAGAGCTATCCGAGTAGAAGCCCAGAAAGCGGTAGCCACTACTTTATCTGCGGAGACTCGGGGAACGCTGTCGAGCCATCCACGGTGCTACCATTCAATCCTCGAAACGCATCCTCTCGTCATCCGAGTGCTCTCAACAATTCGACTCGACTGCTGTTTTCCCTCTCAGATGTACTTACTCCTCAAGACCGAATGAGTCCTCTGCCCATAATCAATCCTAAAACTGGGATCCGGACTTACGCTTCCAATTGGCTGGCAGACTCTTCAAAATATCAGGTTCTAATACTCAACAAAGGTCCCATGTCCGCCCCTGCGTCCACTTATGATGGACATACTGGCAACTGGTCTTTCGTTCAAGCAATTCCCCAAGAGCTTTACCATGGGTTTCAAACCTCCAACCTGACGTTACGGGTGATCAATGCCGCTTTTCATACGGTTCTCCAGGAATACATCCCCGATCTCTTACAGGCTCTAAAGGCTCTCCCGCCATCGTATAAGGTTCAGCGAATATTCACCGGGCCATGGTATCAGCAACCTATCTGCACCAACGCTGGTTTAGACTCCAGCTATCGTGTCGCCGACCTCATATGGGCGAACACCTCATTAGTTGACCCGTGGTCCTTATATTATAACACACAAGGTACGACTAGTTAAGCTCTTATGGCCATTTCTTGAGTGCTCATGCCCCCTGGTAGTATATATAATCGACCAGATACTCCCCGTGATCCTTCCCCACTTCAATGTTATTTACGCCCCAATGACCATGTCCCTTGCTCCCAGCACTTTGAGGTCTGGACATCTTGAGCAGCCGGGCATTCGAAAGGACTGTCTGCGACTACCTTCTAGTCATCCCGTCGGCCATGCTTTGCAGATGGGCTTCATAAAAGTACTCGTGTACATTATCCAACATCATTAATTTATCATATTTGTTGATCAGTTGGCTTGGCGCTGTAATAGAACTCGACCGTATACATACACCAGAAATTCATTTTCGTCGTCTTGATTTTGGAGCTTCTTGTTGCACGCTTCCGCGTTTAATAAAGCCGCCTTGTTGGAGCGCTTCTTTTGCTACCTCGGAGATGCGCTTCCATCGATCGGAGCCAAGCTTTGTTCCCCCGTACCATCTGGAAACGACCACGACCACGTTCTCGCAATTTGATAATTCAAGGAGCCTCGAAAGCCGATCCCCGCTGCCACCTTCGCCTCCATCATTCTGGCCACATGCTAATTGTGACTGCCCCTGACCCCTCTCAGTCGATCGGTACGCATACATACAGTGAGTCGCGCGTTTCAAACTCGGGGACGATGTCAAATGATCGAGAAATGTGGGTAACAATGCCGTATCGTATAGTTCTGTTGCATGTGCTTGGAAGATTGACTTGCGGTCTGTTATACGGTCCGACGCGTATATTGTGTGAGGCCAACCGTCTATTGCCGATAAATTAATTGTGGGCTGGTGGTTGACTGAACAAACTGGTGCCGCGGCTCTCACCTTTAAGCGTTCGGTCAGCCTTTGTATGTGATGCGACGCACGGATTCGAAAGAAAACCCCAGCGCCTTGGGATACAAATCGCGGGAGACCGGTGCGGTCCACGCGCGCGGCGAAGCCAACAGCTCCAGTTATGTGTCTGTGGCCACCAAGGACGGAGATAGAGCATGCAGTAAGGGCTAAAACCGTGCGACCAACGATTGTCGAGTTATTTTGGCCTGTTACCAAATCACCACAGACCATATGCTCTCGGAATTCAGGCAGTACCAAGCCAATGAAATACAATTCCGTCCTGTACTAGCGGAAGGTAAAAGCAATCCTGATTCAGTACGTTCATCGCTCTAACCACAAATAGTGATGCACGTTGCTTTCAGAACAATCTATGGGAAATTGTAACTCATGGAGAGGTTTTCTCCAAGTCGCGGCAATTATTTAGGCATGTGGGTGACCGTGCGGTCGCATTGAGGAGCAGTGTGTGCACCACAGCCCCTGAGACTCCGACTTGGCCTAGCATAGGGGACGAAGACTCGAGAATCCGGAATGCATTCGCTAAATCTACTCATCAGCGTCTCCATTTTTATTCCGACCCGATCCATGACAAGAGTCACCATAGTGGCATCATTATACCCTGTGCTGCTGCTGACCATATGGTCCAGTCCCTCTTCGTGCTGAACCAGTGGGGTTGGAAGTACTAATACCCCTCTGCGATGAAGCATATCTCGGTTTGGCCCCTTTCCTTTCCTTCTTTCTACGAACCCCTCTCTCTGTCTTGATTGGCACTACTCACGATGCGTATGTGGTATCTACACCGTCGTTACATTTTGTGGCTAATCTTGGGGTTAGGTCTCATCATCCGTGACGATCCCTCATCCGTCGGTGAATACATCGCCAATTACATCTGCAAACGGTGCGTATCTACTTTTCCTTTCGCGGAGGCATCTGACTGATTGCAACTCAGTATCAATGAGTTTGCCCCGACTGCTGAAAAGCCTTTCGTGCTCGGCCTGCCCACAGGTTCCTCGCCTATCCCCACGTACAAGGCATTGATCAAACTCGTGAAGGATGGAAAGCTCTCGTACATCCGTTCAGCTTTCGTACAACGTGCTGAGGCTCACTGATGTTATGCCTTTAAAGATTCAAGAATGTCGTAACGTTTAACATGGATGAATACGTCGGGCTACCTCGCGATCATCCCGAATCCTACCACACATTCATGTTCCGGGAATTCTTCTCTCACAGTAAGTCGCATTCCATTCTCATTCATCATACCAAATACTCATCCATATACAGTTGACATTCCACCCTCCCAAGTCAACATCCTCAACGGAAACGCAGAAGATTTGATCGCGGAATGTAATGCATATGAGCAGAGAATCAAGGACCACGGAGGCATCGAGCTTTTCCTTGGTGGTATTGGCGAGGACGGTCATATCGCTTTCAACGAGCCGGGATCTTCCCTTGCTTCGAGGACTCGAATCAAGACATTGGCATATGACACTATCCTCGCTAATGCTCGTTTCTTCAACAATGATATTTCGGCCGTGCCTCGTATGGCATTGACAGTTGGTGTCGCGACTGTGCTTGATAGTAGAGAGGTTGTTGTCGTAGTGACTGGACTACGGAAGGCGTTGGCTTTGAGCAAAGCTATCGGTGCGCCTTGAATTCATGATTTACTTGCTTGTAGAAATTGACCATCTCATGATTTGCTTTATCAGAGGAGGGCGTCAACCACTTGGTATGTCCATAAATTGATCGTATAAATGTTTCTCATGTCTCCTCCAGTGGACCCTCTCTGCTCTTCAGCTGCATCCTTGGGCCTTGATTGTCGTAGATGAGGACGCTACATCTGGTTGGTCTCATTTGCTAACACCTGTCAAAACGTTATTGACGTACTTATGTGGCTCAGAATTGCATGTCAAGACTGTGAAATATTTCAAGTCGATCGAATACGTCCAGGATCAAGTAGAGAAGTCGCAGCGGGAACTCAAGGCTAGAGGGAAGATCACAGAGGAGCAAGTGGGCAGCATGGAGTAATGATTTATAGAATCATGTATAGAAAATTAGAATCGAGATTGGGCTGGTGATGTATCTACTACTCGATTCAACGACTTGGACAGCCCGACTCTTGAAAAATACGACCCAAGACCCAAAACTTACTCCTGGTCATTGGTCAGGTACTCTGCTCTACTATCTTTTCTAGTCATCACGGTAAATGATGTTGAGGTGGTAACGGAGGGAACCAAAATAGGAGTCTCCTCTATTGAAGGTACTACCAGGAATCGAACCTGGGTTTCGGGAAGATTGCACACGAGAAAGTCAAAATCCCGAGTGATAACCGCTACACTATAGTACCGCTGCCAATGCCCAACTTCATAGGCCCACTCGTCGCGGAAGATGCGATATCGCAATCTTCCCTTTTACTTATTCTTGTCACTTTAGACTATGAGCTCTTAAACTTCTTGGCCAGGTATATCTCGATTACTTCACACTCAATCACAAGTATGGGGGTAGGGTATAATTCCGTGGTTCATATCTAAGTTAAGTCAGGGTTCGAAAAGATAGCTACTTCTGCAACTCATCGCCAGACATCGGTGATTGTTTTACTACCACTAGCAGGTGTAGAGTTCGAATTATTGGGGTCTGACTCCCAGGTGATAGCGCCGTTAAACTTGCGGATGTATTTGTACTCGAAGGAGGTGCTGGCGGGCATGTTCACGGTCACTGTAATCCGTCGTCAAACACAGGAATGCGACAGACAAGATATCGGCTCACCACTCCAGATTGGGTAGTTGTTGGCGTTCAGAGCAAGAGCGTTGTCCGGAGACCAGTTCATCAGGGCGTCGATCGACCCAGTCAAAAAGATATTTTCTGCGAAGAGTCAGCGTACCACGACATTGACATCTTTATTTAACGCACCGCCAAAGACTGTCGTTGCATTGACGTTGAAAGTGACAGAGACTGTGTTGCCTCCGCCTCCTCCACCTCCACCGGAGCAGGTGGCAGGGACAGTCAATCCACTAGCACCCCAGCTTGCCGGGACCACACCGTTTCTCGCACCATTTGCAGTCAACAGGGCAGCGTAGCTCCAGGTCAAATCAACTGCGCTGACGGGAGAGCCATTGCTACGACTATATTGCTCAGCAAGACCTCCACTCGAAGGAGTATACTTGGCAACGACAGCGACGAAGCTATCAGCATAGTTCTTGACGCCCGTAGTCAAAGTAGTGAAAGTCGAGGTTGAGGATGCATAGGTGCCGGTTTGAATTCCAGAGGAGAAAAGAGAGAAGAAGGGTTGTGATTTAGCAGTAACTTGGATGGAGCCTTGCTTTTTCCAGACGATCAGTGAATCGTAGAGTTGCTCAGCAACAGCGAGCGTCGTCAAGTACCAAGGCTGTATAAATCAGACTTAGGATCTATATCTCCACCTTGCAGAAGGGATGGGTACTTACGTTTCCTCCCATGTAGCTATCCTCGGGGTATCTACCCGTAGCAACTCCAACATTGTTAGCAACACCAGAGTTAATCGAATAAATGCTACGGAATGCGTTGACATAAGTCAAGAGGTTGGATAGCGCGACATCAGAGCAAGGCTGGAATGTGGCGGCATCGCATCCAGCGGCAGCATCGAAGGTGTGAATGGTGGTGAGGATGGTGTTGGCATCCTTTCCCGAACGGCCTCCGCCAGTGTTAGCAGTGATATATCCAGCAGTGTTCCAGTAGGACTAGACGGGACCAATAAGGCCGAGAGTAAGGAAATAACATGAATTAGAACCAACCTGCAAGAAACACAAGAGATTGTTTGCTTGCGTCGTGTAACCGGAGACGACAGAAGTCTGGCCGATAGCATTTGCTAGAGTGATACCTTGACGGAGGGAACGGTGTTGAACTGCAGTGGTGAAGAACGATGACGACGAGACTTCTTCCCACAAGTCAAAACTACAACACCGTCAGAACTTTCGCGAAATGACAGACAGGTGCCCATACGTGGTCTGGTTCCAATTGGCTGATACATAATCAAGGTCGAGCTTGATGATCGGCCACAGTGTGTTCGTGACGTAGCTCGTGTTAGATTGAGTGAGAAGGAAATTTGCCCAGGTGATGAGGGCATTGGCTCTTAAAGCAGGTCCATCTGAAACGGTATCAGTCAACATTGTAAGAATGAATGGGGTTGTTCAAGATACCTCGTTGAGGGCGGCTGTTGCAATACTTGATCAGTACAGTCGTCGAGTTATGCTTCGAGGATGCTTACCCCCATGAGCCGGTAAAGGCCGTCTCGTCGATGTTGAATTTGGGTTCACCAAGACCACCAGTGCTGACGGTTCCCGAGGGGTTCGAGACTTGTTGAATGATTTTTTGAGCAGCCACGAAATTGTCAATTTGCCCTCTCAATGAAGTGTCGAGACCCAAGGTATACCTATTGCGTGAAGAACGCGTCAAACGTCGCTCACAGCAGGGGAGTGGAGTTTTGACTCACTGGTCGATGATCGCTCCAAATACGAGGGACGAGTCGCGAGTCCAAGTGTACAAGTAGTCGGGGTTAGAGGTGGAAGGAGAGGCGATCACGACTCCAGCTTTCGCGCCTTGAGATTTGGAACCCGAGGGCCCGATGTTGGCCAATAGGTTAGCCTTTGCAATAGGGGACTCGGAAGCGAAGTAGGAGTCCACTGTGCTGGACTGCGCATGGGCACCCCATGAGAGGGCCAAGCTGACCCAGACGAACGCTGAGGAAATACGCATCGGGGCCGGGGACTGAAAGCGGTGGTGGCTCTGGAGACTTCATAGACGACGTCAAACCTTTATATTCTCGGTCGGGCGTCTGTGCAACGACCGCATGATAGAACATGCATTAGCGGAAAGAACCACAAGTGCCATTGGAATATGGAGGCACATGAATAGGAGCCATGCGGCTCGCTAGACGTTTGTGGACATTGCTTCTGACTAGTCGGAGTCAAATGTTATCTTCGTTTGTGTGTCTAGAATCAGCGAGGGAGTCCTGGGGACACCAAATCTGTACGCTGTGCCATAGAAAAACCGTCCAGAGGCTGGATGTGACAGCGATTGAGAGGGGTAATTGGTGAGAATGACTTGATCGACTGACCGGTGACCTCATGAAACTGGGCATTGTAAGTCTTAATGGAAACACAAATAGCTTAAGCAACCGGCATGTGAGCTATCACCGGGAAATCCGCTGTCAAAATAGCCATTTGATCATGGGGTGTGTAGCCTGGGGTCTTCTAAAGTTCTGGGAAGCGAGAGTGGGGCAGAACTAGTTCTTGTCAGGGCAATCGTCACAAACGATCGATCACAATACACAGGACCTCCAAGAATACACTTGTTTGATTGATGAGTCGATGGCAGGTGATTTCGTGTTCTCTGTCGTTCGCTGGCTTTACTCAGAGTTAACGGCGGCCGTCTGGCAGAAACAGCCATCGGGCAGACAGCTGAGCCCTAAGAATCTCGGTGCCTTTATTACTGAATGACTGGGGAAGCCCGGAAAATTGGGTTACAATGTATACAGAGCTTCCCAGGATTTAGTTTCGAAGCGATTTAAATCTACGCAGATATTTCGCCCTACAACAGCGGTGTCTCATGAATTCAAACTGTAGAAAACTTCTGGAAGGATGAGCAGTTGAACCTATCAAAAGCTCGAGCACAAAGTCATCATGTATACCAAGCAAGCTTCTGCTCTGCAACCCACAGCTCCACAGCTTCCTTCTGCGCAGACAATCCGTGAGTGGCTTGAAGATGTCTGCGAAGGTCGTAGGCACGCCTGAAGGCGTAATCGCAAGTACCCTCTCGCGCAGTTGAACCCGTGAGCTTTTGCGAACCAAGGTTTTCGGTCCGCTGATTCGCGTCCTCGAAGCCCGAGATGTCCGGAAATGGACAGCGGAGCGCTTTGCCTGCTGTGATCTTGGCTTGAGTAGACTGAGAGTACGCATAGCCGGTAATCTTTTCAATGACCAATGAGACGTCTACATCGTCTTCTTCCTCGTCAGATGCGGGTAGTGCGTCATCCGAATACTCTGAGGAAGTTTCGCCGTCTGAACTTCTGTGAGCCTTAGCCGTGTGGCGTTGGAGAAGGTGTTTATAGCCGTAGGCTTTATGGCAATTTTCATGAGGGCATACGAACTTGCGATGCCCGAGATGCGTCACGTTCTTATGGACCGTGAGGGCTTTTTTCTGGAGAGCCGTGGTTGGTTAGCTGTCTGAAGGATCCGACAGGTCGGACTCACCGATTTGAAGTCCTTGGCACAGTTTTCAAAGTCGCATTTCCAATCTCTACCCCAATCTCCGCCTCTTCTCCTCTTCGCAGGCTGATGATCGGCTTCGTCATCTGCCGAGTCGTCTTCTAAAATTTCCATCATATCTCGTTGCTCGTGAAGTTTCATGTGTGCCCGCAGGCCTTTCTGGGTCGTAAAAGTCCGGCCGGCACAAGCTTCATGGGTGCAGGTGGGTGGGTGGGCGTTGCGGATGTGATTTTGAAGAGCGGACCAATTTGGAAAGTATGTTGGTGTTTCACCGGATGTGGCAAGGCATTGGATATGGATACAAGTATAGCGTTTATCTGCCGGACGCTGAGTTGAGTCAACGAGGAGAGCAAGAAGTCGAGTTTTCATACCATCATGAGTCTTAGCATGTGCTTTCAGCTGCTGGTTGGTCGAGAATGATTTGCTGCACTCAGGTTGCTCACATTGGTAAGGCTTCGTGCCGGGAGGTGAATGCACAGTTGCTATGTGGGAACGAAGTTGATTATGTTTCGCAAAGGCCTCAGAGCAACCGTCTTCTGGACACTGTTACTGGGTCAATACTATGCCAAGCAAATGGTAAAGAACCTACAGTGAAAGGCTTGGCTCCTTCGTGTCCTCCGATGTGCACCCTCAGATGTTGAGACGTCCAGAAGCGCTTATCGCAGCCTGGTTTATCACAAATGAATGGACGAGATGTTTCCGGCAGATGACTTCGAGCATGAGCATGGAGATGGGTTTCCCGTAGATAGGACTTATTACATGTTTCACACTTATACGGACGCTATAATTTCTGATAAGAGTTCCCGAAACGGACTTGATTATTGTAAGCAACGCACCTCACCGGTGTGTGAACGCTCATGCTCAGCCAGCCGAGAAGGTTTTGAGTATGCTTTATCGCATCCTTTATGAATGCAGTGATAACGCTTCTTGGTGTTCTTCTGAAGTTTTCCATTGATGATAACCGGAGCACTGGAGCTAGAGCTTGAGGCAACAGGAGAAAGATAGCCTTTGGACTCAGATGGGTCGTCGACTTTGGGCTCTCGGGGACGAAGAAAGCTGAAGAGCGGAGTGCCAGCCTTGCCTCTCTTCCCGAGCACTTGGTTCGTTTGACAGAGAACAGCAGTAGACATATTATATTTGGTTGTTCAAGAGCTAGACGATGACCATAAATCTCTCAGAGGTAGGCGGGGGGAATTGGAAAATGACAGCCTTGCGAGTACTCCGTGAGGACGTACGCAAAAATTTGTTGGCATCTATTTGTTGTAGTATGAAGGCTAAGAATAGAATTTTGATGGCCTGATAACTTTGGCTCATGCTTTCTACCTCCGGCCTCTTTTCGCTCAAAGATTCCTTTCGTGTGTGAGGCCTCGAGGAATACGACTTTCCCGTCGGAGGACTTCAACGACCTGTCTAGGTACCGAAAATGCTTCATGAATCCATCGTGTCCTAACTTTTGGTTTGTTTCTCAATCAGAGTCAGGACGTCGGCGCGTCAGCCATGACTTTACTGGGCCAGTATGAAAGCCGCATAGTTGCAGTGAATGCAATCCTCCACCCTCCTTTCTCTCCGAGAAACCTCTCTTTGTTATCTCTTTGGCTCTCATGACGTTCTATTTTCGAACATTTCGCAGGGCTCTCTCAGGTGGGTAACGTCCATTGCAGTCTCCCCTGAGCAATAATCGACATTGTTTTCAGTTGCTATGCTCATAATTTCCGCCGCGACGGTCGTTCTTGCGTTCTTCATGCTACCAAGTTTCTCTCACAGTGCTATCCCTTGGCTTTTGGTTGCTATCCAGGTGTTAAGCTTCTTGCGGACTTTGTGGTCGTTCGTCTTTTCAGGACATTCTTTTTACCTTGCCGCTGAAAGAAAGATAGAATTACTCGGAAATCACTGCTAAATACCTCGCAGTCTGTCGCCTCCGAAGCCATTGGTTTGTTTGCCCTCTTCCCATTCCACCTCAGTAAGTACACTCAAATAGTTAGGAAGGGGAGAGTTTACACGGTATCACTCTAGTCCTGGCTTTGATTATTGCGACGACGGAATTCAAGGAGAAAACCTCGCCGGTAGTAGTCTACTTCTTGCTTCAAACGTTCGTCATTAGTAGCTCGACTATTCGTAAGTTCACATTTTCAGCCCGCCCTGAGGAGGTTGCCTTCATTCTTCACCTTAGATATTCTTTATACCACCGGTCTGATTGTTGTCGTTATGCTCACAGTCTCGGCTTTCGACGGCGACGTGTGGGTCCGCGACATTGACTCTTCGCCTTCGCCATTCCCCATATCAATCATCCTTGATTTTCTCTGCCCTCGCCAGCTTAAGGGGTGGCGTGGTGCACAGCTTACCTCTGACATACCGACAGCATCGCCGCGGCTTGTCCGCTCCCCAAGCCCTCCCTATCACGGCGATTGTCGTCCCATTAAGCCACTAGAGTCACTACAGCCAGGGCATATGATCCCCGAAGGAGAGAGGACGTCCCGAAGCTCTAGGACACTGTCGCAAGATCTCATACGGATACCGAATGCAGCTGAACAGCGAGCTTCGATAGCGGTTTCTTTTGAGTTGCTGGGGAGGTTTAATTAGCGCGGGAAATTCACGTCGCGTGAAGTCACGTTGTGACGGGGCGTGTTGATTAGTCATCCACGTTGTGTACAACTCTGACATGGAACCCTGGTGTGATCGTTCAACTCGTTGGCCTCGTACGCTGCATGCCTCGAGCCCACTATGCCCGAATCGCGTCGTTTGCTCCTCAGAGTCCTCTATACTATCAATAGCTCTTCTTATATCCTTGCTCGCTCTCCCGTTCCTGTTTCCGTTACTCTCATTAATGAGGATGAGCCGGAAATCCAACCATATGGCATCGTGTCCTTCAAGACGTGTCTGGAGGCCATATGCCGGTCAAGTCCAGAGGTCATGCAAGACCGCACAAAAGACTTTTCTGTCTACGTGCTCGATCCCCTTGAATCCAATGTTCCACCAGCGCCCCTAGACATCTCAAATGCGACCGGCAGTCGCTCAACAGACGCGGCGGGTGTTGCCGCCGCCGAACGGTCCTCAGGGGTGGCGGTCGGAATGGGTCTCATGTCGTGGGCACTCTCACAGGAGGAGAAGGAACCGATAACCGTGGTTGGGACGTTGGGTAAAACAGGAACAGGCCAGGATGCGATCGAAGTCATTGTCGCCTTAAGAGAGGTATGACCCAGTAGTGTTGTGCAACCGGTTTTTGGCTTATGGGTTCCATAAGACTGCTTCTACGAACCAAACGCGACCCAAGAGCTCGTCCGTGTCGTGGAACATTCCTCAAACCCAGGCAAGTACTCGACCACTGCCAAGACGAGTTCGAACTTACTCCGACAAAAATAGTTATTCACGCAACATCCTGGTGCCTCAAATCTTCTGCCCGCTCCAGCCAATGCACTACCGAGTGAAGAGACTCTTGCGACTATTGCCTCGATACAGAATCGAACAAAACCTAAGACCAAGCCAAAAAAGCCTCCAAGAGTATCGTCGACACCAGTAACAGAGTCGGATAAACTCCTTAGTGCTGATACCTACATTGGTCCTGTCAGGAAAAAGGGAAGACCTAAAGGACAAACCAATAGTGAATCCAAAATCAAACCAGAAGCTACAGCAGCTGTTCCTTCACAAGATACTTCCTCAGCTGCTCCAAATCCAGCTTCCGATCCTCATCCTGGAGGCCCTACCACTGCAACGGTTCAACCGACTCCCTATATCGACTTGACTGCCGCTCCGACACAGGACTTGAGTTCTCCACCTGTTAACGGGCTAGACCTAAGTGTTCTAGCCGCTCTCTTCTCCAGCTCTCAGAATGAAGCCGTTCAAAATACAGTTCTTTTGCATGCCTTGAGCCTCATTGACAATTCAAATACTCAACAAGATGAAGCACAACCAGCCGTGAACCCCGCGCTTGTAGATGCTCTTCGTCAAATTTTGACCAACCTCTACAATCAAACGCCTTCGGGAAACCCTCCAGCTCCCTCAGTGTCACCTACAGTCCCCGCCCCTACTAATGTACCTCCCTCCAGTGGCAGTGGCAACGAAACTGTCCCTTTGGACAAGGAGAATGTCAATCCTATTGTCAGGCAAAATTCCGGACAGTTTGTCAAACCCACCGGTGACGTCGTTTCCTCAAACGACTCCATCACAGAGGCTGTAATACAGAGTCGTGGAGGGCTTGGTGCGCGCTCCATTCAGAACTCGCCCCCCAAACCGGTTCCTACATCCACACCTCTATCAAGCTCGTCAACAAATACGCGTAAACGCACTCTAGATGATTGTATGGAGGAAAGGGACAACAAACGGAACAAGAATCAGAGAGCAAAGTTAAAGGAGAAAGAGCGCCCGGAGAAAAAGGATACATCACGGCTGCTGGGCCAGCAATCGAACTCCGAAAATGGCCTCAAGTATTATCCTCGCTTCATGTTGGATTCGTATCGCCCTCAGCCCGGTTCAATATCCTATTACCGCATGCCAATCGAAACCTTCACTTCCCCTCCTCCGCCCCTCTCAGAGAAAACTCCGATCCTGAGACCCAACAGTCAGATCCCCTTGGGGGAACATCAAGTAGTCGACCCATCATCATACCGGATTCGCCTCAGGCCCCTAGAATCTCAGCGTCGTCACCAATCAAACCGACTAACGGGAGCAAGAAACCTTACGTTGTCCCTTCATGGGCACGTACCAACACAGCGCTCAAACCTCGACTGTCGGAGGAAACCCAGAAGGCCATTGAGGATGCTGCGGGGAGGAAGCGGGAGGAGAAGCTGGCTAACAGACGGAAGAGCAATGCACGAGCGGCAGATCGCCATCGACAGCGAGAGAAAATGGCGAGCTCGGAAATTCTGGACACTTGTTCAGAACCTCCTGGACCACCCAATTCCCATGAATCGATGCAACCTCCCCCACTGCCTATTATACCCAATAGCGACCTTCCACCTATCATCGCTTCAAGCGATGCCGACCTCATTATGTTCCCTCCAGTCAACCCTCGAGCACAATCACCTCCGCCATCACGGACAACCATACTCCTCCCTCCCGTGACTCCTAAGCGATCATCCAAAGTTGCCTCTTCCACGCCCAGTGCAGATGATTTTGATGAAGACTCTCTTTTCACACCCTTGTCTATCGCTCGACGTTCTACGGGCAAGAGTGGCAGCCCGCTTTTTTCACCCGGTATCATGGGTTCACCTTTGGCTCAGAAGAGATCCAAAGTACTGTCGCCCATCTCCTATCGAATGACTACCAAACAGCTAGGTTCAGAATCATCGACGATTACCGTAAAAGCCCACGATACTAGCGAGGATACATGTCACAAGTCTAAGAGTCCTGCTCCGGACCTTGACGATGCTCAGGAGGAACTGGAGTGTCCACCTAGCTCATTGCCGATCGCTAGTTCGGACAGTGAATATGAGGATGCTACAATGCAAAGTGCTCCAGCCGCAAATGACCAGACAGCGGACGAGCTTGACAATATTGATGAGGGATTGCCACCACGCAAGCAACACTGGGTTGGCTTACCTCCGTCGTCACCACCACCCCCAACCAGTCCTTGTTTAATGCCCATTGACGACGATGGGGAACTTCAGTTGGAAGAAATTGGGGAGGAGCTGCCGATCGCATCGGAGACAGACGAGCCCGAAGAAGAGGATGTTGGTGACGAGGACATGCAGAACACCATTGAGAGTGATTGGTCTCCCAGTCCTGCCGATGCCGACGACTTCACAGTAACACTTCCGGTACCGGCAGAAACGTCTGAGATTACTGCCTCCGATCAAGAGGAAGATGTTGATGAGATGGCATTTCTGCGAGAATTCACGACTCTGGGAAGCTCGGATAGTCTGACAGAAGGTGATGGGGGCATGCAAGAAAACCAGAATCTCAGCGCAGACGACATCAACTCGCTATTTGCAAGTTGCGGTAACAATTTAGACTTCGAGGCATTTTTCGAGGGATTCAAAGCCCTAGAGGGGGCTCCTTCTGAAACTCCCGGGCAATCCTCTGACTTTGATCTCAGTGCGATTGAAGGGCTCTCAGATGGGCAAACTCTTGAGTCTATTGATCATCACAAGATGGCTGCCGATCTCCAGGCCATCTTAAGTGGCTGTGTGGTATAGCATTTGTGCATTTTCCCTTCTTCGTTTTTCTCATGTTGCATTTTGACATTGTCCATCCATTATATTGACGCTGTTCATTTGTCCCATCTTCGCATCTCACTGTCAATTTGTCCAGTCTCCAACTCAACTGTATCATTATTTTTTTGCCATATCACTCCATATCCACATGTTTCCCATGAATTTTCAATAATCATTTGCATATGCGTAGATCGTAGCATTGTTTGTCGTGATTTCTTGTCACTCACTCGCTGTGTGTACCTGCATGTACTTGTGTGTTTCATGCCATGGACTCTCGGTCACGAACCCCTGGTGTCTCAAGGACATGACATGATGCATGACCGTTCGTTACACGACTCACCCACGAATATATACTTTTCAATCGCCGACTCGCGCGTCAATGATTTTTTGAAGCCTTGGATGGACTTACAATTATCTGGACACACCACTCAGTGCTCACGAGATTACTTCCATTAGACACACCCAGGCTGTCGAGAAATTTTATCAAGTGCTTAATACCCCTATCTGATTTGAGCCCAAGCACTTGAAGCTTGAAGATCATTGACATCATCAACCAAAGTTCAGAACCTCAGGCCCAGAGGAGCATCATGACATCGACATCAATCGCCGCAGCTGCAGCTATTCATGCGGTTCACAACGCTTCTCCCACTCGGGGACAACTGACTTCAGATTCTGTTGCTTGTGCGGTTCTGCAAAGTCAAACTTTACGCTCATTCCGTGACTCAGACGACGAAGAACATACGGCGAAGATCGCTCACACTGGTCAACCTCCTTCCGAAATTATAACCATCTTCGCCTATATCCGCAATCCATCTCGAAACTCTAACCCCTGGGTAATTGGATCATTCGCAACAACTCATCATCAGTACTGAAGTTTCGAAATGCCGAGCTAGTGTCCTAATATTAGTTCAGAGTCTGCCTCGAGGACGCAAGTCATGTGGGCGGGTAATGGAATCGAAGAACGAAGCCGATGGTTTATAAACTCCACCCTGACAATTCCTTGTGGATCCGTCTCTTAATACCTTAAGGGTTTCTTTCTCGCTTGCTTACTTATCCGAGTCCTCCACTGTAATGCCACCTCCAATAAGACCGACGTCCCAACCCCCCAGCTATGCTGAAGCTACCTCTCAGCAAGCTTACTCTCATGAACCAGACTTCATAATACTGACACCAGGTAAATGAAATCTTTAGCATTCAGCATAGAAATGTGTTTTAATAGATGGTCTTTAGTAAGGAGGGAAGGGTCCGAGGGCACCGACAGAAAGAACCCGCCTCCGGTTCACGATATTAGTGCTGGAGACAGACTTGTAGCTTTGGCGGATATCAACATAAGAAAGGTGAGCAAACCTTCATCCGAGGACTCATTGACCGGCTCTCAATGATCCTTGAACCTCCTGGCAGGCTTTCAAGGCCCTGATAAAGCCAAGCAGCGATAAGAAGTCGACTTTGAAGGAAATCTCTGAAGCTGAAGAAAACGCAGAGTCATCGTCGTGATTTGGTCGTCCGAGCTGGGGCTATGCCAGTTGAAATACTGGGTCAAAGTTGAGGTTGCAGAACCCCTCCACGGTCTCTAGACGAGCAACATTTCCGCATTCCGATTCTTGTAGAGGGTATACCACAGCTTAGGTGTGATTTCTTCCAGTAATCCTGCTATCGTGTAGGCCGAGCCTCGAGGGTCAAGTCGCTCGCTTTCAATATATTTTTCATGTCCCGGGCCAATGACTAGTAGCTTCGGCCTTAGCTTTAAGGTCATGCTTACTCGAACAAGGAGGCATCAGAGTGGCTGTGTTCGAGTAAGTGGCCGCGGGGCGTCTGGCTCACTTGAAGTATCCTTTAACAGCACGACTTTAACATCCAGTGATCAAGACACAACAAGGAGTGTGTTACTATGTCGCAGGTTTAGAAACGCGATAACGGGCTTCTCGAGCTAAATTCCATGACGAACTGAATACTGTCTTCTGAGCACAGCTACAGTGCTATGCTAGCGATTTCCCCGTGTCATCAGCAACATTATTCGAAACGACGCTTGCATTGGTCTTGGCCATAGTAAACTGACAGTATATAACTCTACTCTGCAGAGAATGGATCCTCAGGATTGTATCCTTCTCTCCCTCGCTAGGCGCTGGTTCGTCTTACTTTGGCCTGGAGCCCTCCTACTACTACCTATCGCTCTTCTATATCTCAGCACCACTTCCCTCATTGCAACAGAATGATTACCACTAAACTTGTTGTCGCTCTCTTGTCTGTCGGTCTTGTCCGCGCAGCTCCTCAAAGCGTCTCCCATAGTGCATCAAGCAGCACTGTAGCTACGTCGACCTCAGGGACGAATCATATTTCTTCAACTTCCACTAGCTCCTCCTCAGCCCAGTCCTCCGCTGCGAGCGCCCAGGCAACACCTGCGCATAATATCACAGCTACTCATAATGAAGGCATGAAGGGCTTGTTCGAAGGAAACTCCAGGTTCCGTTCAGGCCATCATAATGCAACCTCAGCAAGTAGGTGATGTTCTATGGCCATGGATATCATTGTTCGCTCATCGAATACCTAAACCATTGTAGCTCCCTCTTTCATGGTCCTTGGCTGTTCAGATAATAGGTAAGGTCATCATAAGAGGCTCTGGGTTCAGTCACGCTAATGGTATCGCATTCGCACGAAGGATAAGCTCAGAAGCCATCTTCAATGCATCTATCGGATCTATCATGTCTCAAAACAACATCGGTAATCAATTTATGCAACAGGATCTAGGAACGTAGGTTGGTTCTACCCTGAGGTCTGCTTATCATGCTTAGCCCCATCTTTAGCCAAGCTGCTTTCAATTATGCGGTCGACGGTCTTAAGGTCCATCATGTCATTGTCATGGGGCACTATGGGTGCAAGGGTGTTGAACACGCTATTGCAATGCCAGGAAAACAAAAGACGTCAGGGCAGCGGTGGCTCAAACCCATCTCCGACCTTTTCTCCCACTCGAAGCGGTCAGTAAACTCAAGCTTCTGCTTTACCTGCTCTAAGGCGGCCGCTTCACAGGAAAGAGATTGAAACGCTCCGTAAATCGAGAAAACCTCAAAAGAACAAAAAAAACGCTGCTACGATAGCCCCGAAAGCTGACGATCGTGAGTGTCCGACTAATCGCTGTGATACTAAACGATTGATAAACGTTCTATGTTAGCTGGGTTGAAGGCACTCGTGGAAGAGAATGTTAAGAATAGTGTTGATACGATCAAAAAGCACAGCGTGTTAACAACGGTATGCTACCCACCTCTACGCACGAAGAAGAGACATTCATAATCGCATCGCAGGCCTACAAGAAGAAGAAACATTCCAAAGCAAACAAGCAACAAGACATTCACGTTTTCGTTCACGGCTTTGTGTACGACGAGAACAACGGCGAGGTAAAAAATCTGGGGATTTCTTTTGGCCCTCCAGGACAGAAGATTCCAGACATCCCTTTTGCTGCTGTAGAGGCCACGAAAGAGTCGCACGGTGTCAAGAAGACTCTGGAGGATCTCAAAGGCAAGGGTAGTAAGGTTTTGAGCAGCTTGGCCGTCAAAGCTACACAGACCAAGAAATGAGGAGAATTTCCGTACGGTTCGAGCAGTAGAATAAATATACTTATCAACCTCAAGGAGGCTGAATCGGCTTAATTGCCAGCCCACTCTTCGGTGTCTCGTTCGACAAGTTATCCCCAAATTCTTGCCATTTTCCTTGGCACATGAACCAACACGTGAACTGCAAAGAAGATGCTGGCATCTAGGTGATCTAGATCTCGAGCACTATTGGTCGTGTGAGCACTGTTTCATGAGGAATGTAAATGTGACGACGCACAAGCAAGTGAGGTCGACAATCGAATTAGCCTCTCCGAGAGACTACTTAGAGTAGTCCTTAAAGCATCCTTTTTTTATTTTTACACTGCGAGCACCCGGACAATGCGCAAGTGATGTCAAACTTGGTAGTAGGCGTCGTATGCAGGGAATCGTTCAATTTGGGCCTGTGATTTTTACCAAAGATAGCAAGTGGTACTACGTAGATCATCGATCAGCTCAGGACTCCATTATTTTTATCTGGATTGTCCCCTCACACAATTAACCACTCCTTACCCCACTCTGCACTACAGAGAGTAAAAGCTGGCTATAGCTTGTGCGCACTTCATCAATTTCAATGATAATTTATTACGACCCCATAATCTCTCATGGGTTGGCCCTCAGCTTTCCACTGGATATTTTTAAATCAGCGCTTCGTGGCAAGGTTCGTGGAATTTAATTGCTGCCTTGTGTTCAACCTCCATGTGGGCAGTTCATCTGTTCATCTGTTACTTGACAGCGTCTTGGCGAACACACATGGCTTACTACGCCCGCTCTCCGTATCAAACTAGGCCTTCGGGCTTCAGCTATTTACTGTCCATGGCGCCCATTCTTTCGGATACAATTTGTCGCCAGAATACCGCTGCCGATGCAGTTATGGGCGGTTGGAAAGAAGTTTACACCGGAGCTAAATCGGGATTCGCCACTCCGGATCCCCACCACCGTCACAACCACACAAACCATCTGCATCAGTCATACACAAGGCTTCTCTTATCGGTTCTGAATTACTTGCCCCGGAGGGCGTGTAAACTCCAGGGGGCCAATTTTGATTGAACCACATGGATGCTTCTTTGACACCTTATCTCTGAAGCTTTAATAGAAGTTAGCTCCTAGTTCAACGGATTCTCGCGAGCGCCGTTCCACCGGGCCCTCCCTCCTCTCCCCTCCAGTCTGCACCTGCAGCCCTCGGTTTCAACAACCCCCAGAGCAATGGCAACACCAGCACCGTTGGTCACTGACGTCGAGAAGGGGAACCTCGTGCACCGCGAGACGCAGCGTTCTTCTGAATCTCTCTCGTACGAGAAGAAGGAGAGCAACGCACCCGTTGAAGTTGAAGGCGATAGTAAATACGAGGCGGAAGCCACGCAGGAGGAACGGCCGACTTTCTACAACAGATTCAGGCCATACATCCTTTCCCTCCTCGCCGCAGTGATACTGGGTTGGTGGATCAGTGCAACAATTTTACCGGCTACTCGACATCGTTGGTATGTCCGCTGTCTTTTTGCTGGCGATCTCCTCGTATTTAGTAGAGTAGGATCGTTCAGACGTTGTTTGCTTGGGCCTTCATCCTGTGAGTCTCTGTTTGTTTTCCTAGAACCGGGCTGACGGAAAGAATAAGTATTATTGCCTTTCGTTTCATCCCTAACTCGGTGGTATCAAAACCCGTGGGCGCTGTATGGGAAACCACTGTTCAGCGTCCGTTCTATAAACTTCCTTATCGTGCACGACTCGGGCTTGGATGGGCTTGCTTGATTGCGATTGTCTTTGGCTCTGCTTTCGGTTTCCCCCTACAGGACGTAGGTAACCCCGACTAATCAAAATTTTCCTCAGCTGATATACTTTCTTTAGAATACTACATATGGCGACCGCGCTATCTCAGTCCTCGGGCTATTCATTTTCCAGTGTGGATTCTGGCTTTCCTCGAGTAACAGGAGTGCAATTCCCTGGTCGGTGACATGCTTCCAATAGATTGTTAAATGTTGATGGCAGTAAAGGCCGACCGTCGTCGTAGGCCTTTTCATTCAACAGGCGATCGCATTGTTTGTGCTCAAGAGCGGTGCTGGATTTTCCATCTTCCATTGGATCGCTACATTGGCTGCCGACTTTTTGAGCCAAGCTGACGCCGGTTCTGGTTTCTTCTTCGACCCTGAAACGCTGGCAAAGCATTGGTTCTTCGTGAACACAGTACGTTTCTCGGTTCTAGCTGATTTTAAGAGATATATTAAACTTAAACTGCCGTTGGATAGCTTGGGGCTATTATATTCTTCGTTGCCTTTGTCCAAATGATGTACTATTTGGGTGTCATGCAATGGATCATCAAGAACTTGTGAGTTGATGATTACTTGTATTTTCTTCATTCCCTAAGCCTTTCTAGTGCATGGTTCTTCTTCAAGCTCATGAATGTGTCGGGTGCTGAAGCCGTCGTTGCTGCTGCTTCTCCTTGGATAGGACAAGGTCACTTAGTTGATCCCGCGATTTATCGCCACACTGAAATGCTCCACAGGCGAATCTGCTTGTCTTGTACGACCATACGTCGATCGTGCGTAGTTCTCGTTGAGACCTACATCTCTCTTTACTAATTTCTCCTCCAGTCATGACCAGATCCGAGCTCCGTTCGTGATGATGATGATATTGACTAACGCTAAACGCTGAAGCATTGCGATAGATTTGTGTATGACCTCCGGTTTCTCCACCATTGCTGGTTCCGTGATGACTGCCTATATCGGCCTCGGAGTTCCGCCGACAAACTTGGTGACTTCCTCGGTCATGAGCATCCCCGCGTCAATTGCAATCAGCAAAATGCGCCTCCCCGAACTGGAAGAACCGGTTACTCGTGGCCACGTCACAGTTGATCGCGGGGAACAGAAAGGCAAACAACCGGTCTGTGCTATGCACTTGTTTTGGAATTCCGCTAATAAAGTCACATTCTGAACAGGCGAATGCTCTTCACGCATTTAGTCAGGGTGCTGTCTTTGGTCTGGTCGTTGCTGGTCAAATCCTGTAAGTCATCTAGACTTTATTCGGAATATTCAGTATCTGAAGTGAGTTTCTCAGGTGCAACGTCTTGACAGTTTTGGCTTTAGTTGCAACGTGAGTGAAAGGCTTCCGCGCATCTTACTTGTCTGACTCGAGGAATTATTAGTATCAATGGGCTCTTGACTTGGATCGGACGAGGGTTCGGTATTCACCATCTCACCCTCGAACTGATCATTGGCTACATTTTCTACCCGGTTACGTTCCTGCTTGGCTGCCCTCGCGCCGAGATCTTGCGTGTCTCTCAACTCTTCGCTACCAAGCTCGTCGCCAACGAATTTGCCGCCTACCTTGACCTTCAAGCCATCACAAACGGTTCAAATCCTTTGAGCCAACGTGCATATACTATCGCCTCGTACGGCCTTTGCGGTTTCGCGAATCTCGGATCTCTGGGTATTCAAATCGGTGTATTGGGTGCTCTAGCACCCTCACGTGGCAAAGTAATCGCCAATATTGCTTTGTCTGCTATGGTTTGTGGATTCTTGTCCACTCTTCAAACTGCCGGTATTGTGTAAGTCATTCATCAGGCTGCTGTGATTCAGGGAAGGCTGATGAGCTTTCTAGCGGTATGCTCGTTTAATGTACATTTAAACGCCGGGATATTGTCGAGGATGATGATGTAGTATAATACTAATGAAACATGGAAAGGATGAGGTTTTAATTTACCTTTAACTTCTCGTGTTCACGACACTATGGAGTGCTTTGCAATTCTTGAGCTCTGCAGAGCGATGATGATGATTCTCTTGGGATTGAATAAATTTGACAAATGGTTAAAAAAGCTCAGTTCGGATAGGCCCGACGTTGCAGTGATGGGATGATCGACCTGCTTGAGCATCAAGCGGTCCGTATATGGTAACTCATTACATTTCCGCGAACTGCCACCATCCGCTAGCCTGACCTTCCTCATCGAACTGTGCTCAGCCTGTTCATCGTCAGATGTCTTCCATGCCTCTTAGTGAGAAAGCCAAAGGGAAACAACGCGCTATAGACCCTCTAGTCACCACCAACGGTGCCAGCTCCTCTTCACAGCCGGCAATACCAGAAGACACCGAACAATTATCACGCGATTTAGTTGTCCGATTCACAGACGGTGTACCTGACTTGACTGTAAAGGTAGAGAAGCAGGACTTGGTAAAGGACGTCAAACGAAAGGTGTGTGTTATTGTTTCACCTCTTGCTTTTGCCGCAGCAAACCGAATGACCCCTTATTATCCTAGATTCGCGATGGTCGAGCCGACCTGAAAGACAGAAGACTGCGGCTTATCCAGTCTGGACGACTCTTAACGGACGGAACGAATATCTATGCTTTATTAGTTCAACTTGAGGAAAGACAACAACGGGTTAATATGGAGTCTGAGACTCCTGGGAAGGCAGCAACTACTTGGATACACTGTTCAGTTGGTCCCAGAATGGAGAAGGCAGATATGGCGGAGGACGAGAAAGAGCCTGTATGTGCTAGTATTCTTCTTGCGTAACCCGCATGGTTGACGCCATATATAGGAGGTGCAGCTCAGGCCAGTACGAGGATTCGACAGACTGGCAGTTGCTGGGTTTTCAGAGGCGGATATTGCGAACTTTCGACGACAGTTCCATAATCAGTCAAGCTCCAATTACCTTGATATGGACTTTGAAACTGAGGAAGAATGTAAGTACCCATCCCATATCGCTAAATCTGGGCTTCTCGCTCAAGTATGTGACCAAATAGATGATGAGCATTTCCGGACATTAGAGGAACAATGGATAGATTCGATGGATGGCGCTGGGAGTGCTATTCTCTCGCAGTCTTCCTCAACAAACAGCTCGGCTATGCTCCAGGGCACTATGGTCGGGTTCTTCTTCCCGATTTTACCGTTCTTCTTCATGAAGAATCAGAAGCCTGCCGTGTTTTGGGAGGATGGTACCGAGAGTGACCCAACTAGCAATGTCGTTTTCTCGTGCGTACACCTTTGTCCCGACTGCTCGTTAAGTCTTACAATATTTTTTTCATTCCAGGCGTCGTATGCAGATGGGTTTGGTGATCGGATTTCTTGCAAATGTGCTCTTTGGAATGTGGCGACTCTTATTGGACACGGATTGAAGTGATAAATCAAGCTATCGATTGAGAAGGGCGAACTACATAGCTATATACCAAGTAGAAAATACCATAATGGAATAAATGTACAGGATTATATAGAATCTAGATCAAGCGTCATAAACAACCCGACCACCAACCCATGGATAGGGATAGTTGTGCTGGTAGAAGTTTCGGGCAGTGCGACGGCCTGCAAGTCTGGGTATCGTTGCGTACGATGCACCAAGCTAAGACATAATGAGTAAACAAACTAATAAAAGTCGACGGCCTGAGACTTACGACAACCTGGTGCTTGGTATCGAAGAAGTCCGTGGAATACCCAGTGAAGAGATCTGTTGGTGCCAGCCCATCATGACCATCGAATAGTGTCGAGGTCCACTCCCAGACTCCGCCATTGGAACCTTTGCCGCCGTTTTCGCAGCCGGTAGTTGCTCTATATTGATATCAATACTGGCAATCAGTGACTCTGAAAATCGGCAGACACTTACGGCGTAGGATGCCAATGTCTGAATGCAACATTTGCGCCACCCTCATATCCAACATCATATAAGTCCAAGAAAAGCCTAAGCTCAGGTTCCGTCGGCAAACGTCCTCCTTTGCACTTGGCGTAGTACGCGAGGTCATCATAAGACGTCAGGACAGGCCACGTTCTCGCTATAACGAGTGGGACTGGACCAAACATCGTCTGGACTTTGTAGTTACCATCCGAATCCTGAATCCAACTCTTCGGCATGCTGACAACTCCCTTGCCCTTGCCTTCAAGCATGAACGCCTCGAACTCTCCGTTTGTCACGGGGCGCCATTCGACCTTGATTTGCTTAACGTCCACGGTTCGAGCTGGAGATTCGTTATCCCAGCCGAATACGTGATCGTGGACATCATGCATATGGGAGGGCAGTTTATCCAAGGCTTCGGAGTCGCTGTGCCCAAGAGTGACTTTGCTTGGACCAACGGTCACGGTGGATGTGGAGGGGAGGGGTACGTGCGACCATTGGGAAGAGAGGATATGCCATGGTGGCTGGGTGAAGCCAAAAGGAGGGCGAGTACCGGAGCCTGCCCTTTGAAGGAGCATGTACAACAGGGTCTAGATGAACACCATCAGTTTATTGACGAAATGGTTGGATTGGATGCCTGACCTCAATGTGCCAACCCTCGTGCTCGTGCGTCATGACGAGCGTTCGGGCAATATTGCGAGTGAGCTCACGTTTGCCAGACTCGAGGTCATGGTAGAGGTTCCTGAGACGTTGACGAACCCCGTCTCGGAAAGCGACGATGGTCTCAATTGTGGGCCAATCTTCGTCTTTCTCTGGAACCTCCGAATGGTTCTGGCGATAGACAAACAGTCAGACTTACGAAGGAGTATCAGGGAGGTTGACTTACATGGCAGTGATCAGGATCGTCGACATGAGGGTCAATGCCTCGCTACGGAGAGGTCAGAATCTGATACATCGCCCTACAAGCATCGATGAATTACCTCGAATATCTTCCAGAAGTATGCAGGCTGGGTAGGGCCACCGCCAATCGCCTTGTGTAAGAGCATATCAAGGAACCTATTCCTCATCAGGAATGTCCCGCTCATCTCAATATGAATGAAAACCTACGTCGGAATATGGCCGATATAGAAAAGGCATTTATGTCTCAAATCAATGGGCTTCTGGTGAAGCATTTCGTGCGGGATCATCTGTAGGGTGACCATATCCCAAGCGGCCCAGAGTTTATCCCATTCCTCGAGGGTGGGGATGTTTCCGGGCAAGGGTTCTTGTTCGCGCTCAGGAGAAGAGGGAGTGGGTACATCGAATCCAGTCGTGCGGGAAAGGGGAGCAAAGACGAAATTTGGGCGCTCAACGACATGAAGGGTTAGTTTCCCCTCGTTGAACGGAAGAGCTAGGATGGAGCGGAGAGATGCAAGAGTGAGCGCGAGCTGTTGAGCAGCCTGCGAATGTTGGGTAGAAGGAACGTATGCAGGCGACTGTGGAATGTTAGCGACGAGCTAACTCCGGGGAATGAATAACGTACAGAAGACAAAATGTGGGAAGCATGGGGGAACGAGGAGACATGGTACTTGACGCCCATGAGCTCCTCAGTCCGCCAGATGGCAGCATCGACCATCAAGACAGAATCATCATCGAGGATTACGCCGAGAACTCCCTCCTCAGAACTGACGTGCCTGTCATAGACTGCCGACAGGGTCTGAGGAGTAGGGTTCATGAGATGGACATAGGTATTTGGCAATGAGGTAGAATCAGCTTTTTCCGACGATGGTGAGGTCGCCCTTGAGCTAGGCGATACACGACCGGAGCTGGAGGCGGAGGAGGAAGAGGAGCTCGTAGAAATCATTGCAGATTCCTTCTGCAGATATTCAAGGAAGAAAGGGCAGTTTTTATAGGCAAAATGGGTTCGATTAACGGGCTAGTATTACACGTACAAACACCTAGATAACACAAAAACAGGTAATTGGTTCAGCCAATGACCGTCGAAGGGGTAATAGATAACGCTCCCAAGTCAATTGGAAACTCTGGTTTAGCCACTTGTCGCGTAATGACGATGATCCAAGAAGCATTCCAAAACCCGTTTGCGGCCGAAAATGAAGGCAGGTGACATGCTGGAATCCATCTCCAACGAACAGGAAGGCATGTATTTGCTCTAGGCGCGACCCGGTAGGGGATCATTACGGGAGACCGAGCAAGAATTGAGGGTAATGCGGGTGCGGCAATGGTCCGGGCGAATCACGAGGCGACACGTCGCACAATCTATGGGGCACGAGGTCCGACCTGGAAACGCTGGGGTGGCGGAGTTGGAAGACGGTGTCAACTTGGTGAGAACCATGATCGTTAGGGCCGCGTAGGACGCTCGAGGGGGGCCTAAGCTTGAAAGGACAGGGCTCTGAGTGACACCTAAATGGTCTTCAGCTTCAGCGACTTGCTTCGCGCATCTCTGGGTAATCCCTCGGTCGTTTGAAAAAATGCCTTGGCTAATCCGAATTTATGAAAGCCGATCATCCGAATACGGCAAGTCCCGATGAGCCAGGGAAGACGAGCTAATGCTTGCTGAAGCAGCGGCCTCTGAAAGTTGGGAATCTAGAACAAGTAGAGAGACGATGGGCGGTGGCAGCATGATGTTCTGGAGGAAAGAGTGTTATTTTCACGCAGTCTGGCCTATGTACTTCGAGTTCAAACTCAGTCAATGGCGTGCTATGGCGTGCTCAGATCACGTGCATGTATTCGTTTACCTCGTGATGTTCCGTTACGCATCAAATTAACCCGCGTTTGACACAAGGCGGAAGATTGTTCCAACAGCTGTTGACACTGCTGATTCCTGATAACCGCAGTCATTTCGACTATGTGATGTGGGTAAAGGTCCATGGACAACTATGTCCCCAACCTCCTAGGCTTCGCGAGGAAAGCCTACCCTTCATCCGACTCCATGGCTCAGGCTCCAGGTGCTTCGATGAATCACGAATACGCGAAACAAAAGGCTTGAAGTCGTCGATCTATTTGTATAAGCTTCATTTGCACGCCTAGCTGGACTTCTTGAGGCTGGCCTTGCTCTCTACCAGGACTGCTCTGATCTGGAATGTAGCGATTCAAGGACCCTGTATGCGCGTACGGCAGCGTTGAGACAACCGCTCTAACACGGAAACTTCCAAGCCACGTTGTCTACAGGGAGTACAACTACTTTCCTACAATTCGTCCCTTTCGTTAGAAACTGTGCACACCTTCCTCCATATTGCCCATTCTCCTGCTCATCATCAGTGCGTGTAGTCCCCGGCATCCTCAAAGCTGACAATGAATACTGACTCCTTTTCAACTCAGTGCCAAAGATTTTTGATATGGACCGCCTCCCCCCAGAAGTCCTCTGCGAAGTCTTCGGGTGGTGTGTTGAGCCATACCAAACCGTCTTACCCAAGGAGGCTCCACTAGTTTTGCTCTCAGTGTGTAAACACTGGCGAGAGGTGGCCTTGGCTCACTCACATCTCTGGACTGGCTTCTCAATCCAAATCTCTGATGCAAAACCCATACCAGAGACCTCTCTGATTCAGAGATGGACACAAGCAGCTGGTATCAACGACATGACCGTCTCCATCAAGGTCGAGGGTAGTGATCCGTTCTCATATTCGGCACTTCACTCAGCACGCCCAATTCTCGAATACCTCGACCGCTCGCAATCAGTGACGCAGTGGAAAGTGGCTACCCTCGCCCTTCCTGCAGCCGAATCTTTTCTAAAGGGTCTCTTCAGACACTCTCATCCACTTCGTCTGGAATCTCTTCATGTCGCCTTCAACGGCTGGGACATAGAGGGGATCAAACATCTTTCAAATTTCTTCTCTCGAGCGCCGAAGCTCAAGCAGCTAGAATGGTCAGATGGCGATTTCTACGGAATCGGGGTTACATCAACCGCTTCTTTCCTCCTCACAACCAACATCCCTTGGGGGAACCTTACACGCCTCGTGTTGAACGTCCACACTTCCCTGACCACTACATACCAAATTCTCTCGCAATGTGACAGCCTCCAAACACTCGAATTGTCTCGCTTTGCCGACAATAAACTTTCGCCGGAAGAACGTCCAGAGCTGAAGCCATTCCGATTGCCTTGTCTCCAATCAATGACTCTACGTCAGAGAGTCCTCGACAAGGGCCTCCGATCCCTTTTTGATCGACTCTCCGTTCCCAATCTCCAGCACATCCATATCGACGCAAAGATTGACGTAGAGAGGTGGTCGAATGAAGCGTTCATTTCTCTCCTCAAACGCTCAGACGTCAGTCTTATGTCAATATGCCTCGAATACGTGGCGATATCAGAGTCGGAGCTTTTGCAACTCCTAGAGCTGTCCCCGACTCTTACGACACTGGAGGTTCGGAGTCAGCGGGGCGAGATATGCATCTCTGATGTAGTGCTTGCGAAGCTTACCGTCCCTGCCCGTGGTGGGAAGGTATTAGAAGGGTTCACAAAAGAGAGGGACGTAATCTTGTGTCCGGTTTTGAAGAAGATGGTGCTCTCGAGGTGCATTGATTGCTCTAATGGCGCTCTTGCGCGGATGCTGAAGACGAGAGGATGGGGTGAGAAATCGGGCTGCGAGCCTGGGTGTGCTAGGATGGAGATCGTGGATGTGAGGTTTCCGATGCGTGGGCAGCAGAACCCTGTAGATGTCTCGTCTCTCGAAGATGCTGTAATGGCTGATTGCGAAGCCCCGGTCTGTGACTTTTAGAAAATGTTGTATTCTTGACGTTATAGTTCAGCCAGTACAATCAATCGACACAATTGTCGAGATGAACTTGAAGAGGATTTTCGACCGTAGGGCCACGGCCTTCCGGAAAATAAAAATGTAGACGTAGCCTGCGTGGGTTTGCACCCAAAGTTGGCTACTTTGACCAATAATGTAATCCCGAGTGGACTCACAGCGTCACCAGACGTCCACCTGGCGAAAATTTGTTTGGTCAGGTTTCCTGCCTAAACCGGACTACACTAAGACTGGAGCCAAACTCGGCTTAAGGAAAGTGGATCTAGCCACTCAAATTCCAGGATAACGAAGCCCACGGGTTTTTGTTGGATATGCGAGAGATCGTGGCCGACCACATGCATTTAAAGTCTCGGGAGGCGTGTCCTCTGGAAGGTCCCAGACAATTCCTGGTCGTCGGATTCGCCCTCCTTCCCAGATACCGTCCTTTCTAATCGATCCATCCAATCGTGGACAGACCCAAGTGGTTCTTGCTCGGGCCAGAAATCGTCGATAAAACCATCGTCAGAAACCGATTCAGTTGAAGATCCGAAGAAAGACTAAGGATTTCGACAGTAAATGACGGGCTGTTCTGAGGTGGCAATCTTGACTGACCATAACTGCATCGATAGATTCTGTTGACATACCCCCTTTTTTCCCCTTGAGGTAATGATACGGATTCTCCTGGAACTCTGATCTAGAGACGAGGGATGGTCCAAGATAGTGAGAGAGACGATAACCTGAGGAGTCGCTTTTAGCGAGAAAGTGATTTCAACTGGCGGCTGAGGAACCTCTATCCCCTCCTGAATGAAAGTAGCCATGAATTCGCGCCAATTTACTGAGCAATATTCGGTGTTGATGATAAGTTGGTCCGGGTCTGGCCCTTCTACTATTTTGATGAACGAATCCCTCTGAGGCGTCTGATCGCTCCAAAGGTGAATAAATTGTACACAGAACGGACTTGTGACTTACGGGTAATGAATACAACCATGAGATGAATAGAGCGAAATACTGGGCACGGCTTCTTGTTTGTATCGGTAATGCAATACGTTCGAAATCAAAACACGCTAGCTCTTTCAGGAGGTCGGGCACTCTATCCGAGTTGGCTGGAAGTTGAGAGCATGCGTTCCACATGACATCATGGCAAAACTCAGTAATTGACTCTTCTAAGAAGTCCGGAATTAGCTCAGTCCTTTATAATTTTTGATGCATTCCTTACGTTTCATCGGAGGGCCAGTAATGGAGCGACCGGACAGCGCGTTGAGGTGGCGAAGTGAGTTAATGAAGACCTCGTAATGCACTTGGTCTTCGTTTAACCCAAATCTGCCCGAGCGTACAGGGTCTTTTAAGAAGTCGGAAAAGGAGGTATGGTACAATTTGAGAGGCCGTCCAAAAGCTTCTTCCGGGGACGGAACGTGGACGACTGAATGCAGTTGTCTGAGCGCTGAATTGTACGAAGCTTGGGTCAGGAAAAGAAATCCAGCGTGGTCCTCAGCAGAGAGTGTGTGTCCAGAGTAAATAATGGAGAGACCAAGGATTCGCATACTCGTAGACAGAACGCTGGGAGGGATGACAGAAAGAATCTGAAAATAAAGGCGGTCGAGGGCTTCCAATGGATTAAGCGTCCCTGGATCCACACCTGATCCACTGATGACCTTGACGCAAAGATGAAGCTGCTCGCAGGGATCTCCGTAGCTCGTATCTGCAGTAAAACGGAGAATGAAAGATACAAAGCCGAGGTGGCCGGACGCTGCTTTGGTAACGACATCGAGCTGATCTTTTGAGGGCCAGGTCAATGGCAGGCCGTTTCGCTTGCGGATTTTGCTAATCCCGGATGAAAGAAGCCTCCTTGCATCTGCCCGCGCCTCCTCATCGTCAATGAAGATCTCTTTCTGCTCGCAGTTGACGGGATTGTCCACATCAGAGAGTATGGATTTCAAATGCCACTCTGGACGACTGCAAATCATCCATAGGAGTGGAAGGCCTTCTGAGCGCTTGGTATGGGTGTCGATGAGATGAACAAACTCGCATTGGGATTCCCTATCCCGACATTCATCTAGTCCGTCCAGGATGATGAGCAGGGGTCTCTGTCGATCATTCCCTTTGGCGATTGCGAGAATTTGGAAGGGCTCGATAATGAGCTCCTTGAATAGAGTGGAGCGATTTTTAGTCAGGACCAACGGGTCCTCCCCGAGGCGTTGGGTTATTAGATGTTTGTAGTCGGGATTTTTCATCGCAAGCTGGTATGCGAGGGTCGGTATGACTGCATCGGGATCATCTAGTTTTGCAGGACGAGAGAAAAAGAAGGTCCCCCCGAGAATACCTCGAACCGCTAGCTCCTCTGCAATAGTCTGAGCAATAGCCGATTTCCCGACTCCAGCTGGACCCATAAACCATTTCACCTTTTGCTGTCGATTTGGGTTTTCGCACCAGGTGATAATGTTATTCCGTAACGTCCTACGCGTATCTTCGTGACACCTTGGCGGATATGCTCGGTAGGAAGAATCGTGGATAGCTGCAGGCAGCGCCCTATCTGCGAGATGTTGTACAACTACGGTAATTGGGTCAACTCTAACCAGCTGAAAAGTGTGAAAACCTGGACCACTCGCCTAGCCTGGATTCTTTTGAGTCGACGATTTGGGAAATCATGGTCACTGGGCCAGCAAACGCAACATTTGAGGCCCCAGGAAAGAAATCACCAGGAGATGAATTATGTGACGATGCTGAACGAGTAGAGTGAGGATTGTGCAATCGGGTAATGTAGTGGGAGCTATTAACCTTCCTGCTGCACCAGCGTATCTGGCTTATTCGCCTTATTTTCCGGTGGCTTGCCTCTATTGTCCCGTAGTTCACCGCTCGAGTAGGCTCCTGTGGGATCGATGTGGTCCTCAGACGCAGAACTGAGATCAGATTGAGGTTCAGTAGAGAGGTCTTGTACTTGTGAAGACGACACATCGCGGCTGTCTGGATCAGTGCGGTTGTCGGACACGATCCGAGGTTGCGGGTACTCTGATTCTGTCGAAAAGCTGTGGTTGCTGGCTGCTACTTCTTGGACTGTTCTGGGGGCGCTTGCAGGAGGAGCTGCCGCCGGAACTCCCACTTTAGGCTCCTTTTGTTTTCTCCCGTTGAACTTTTCGACAAGATCTTTGAAAGTCTGCAGGTAGGGCATGGTAGCAGTAAGAACAGCAGGGTGGGCGTCTATCGCCTGGACTAGGAACCAGCACTCATATCAATTCGAGCCAGATTGAATCTTCGTTCACAGTACTATGAATGATCCGAAGTAGATCAATGATATTTGCTTCGATTGAGAAAAATATGTTCGAAGAAATCTAAGTTATTTTGCTCATTTAACGAAAGTCCATCGTTGACTTTTGTCGATGCCTGGCCGACGTAGTACTCAGGCGTTCGGGCCTCTGACAGGTAAGTCGCCATTGATGCATTGATGTAGTCAGCAAAATCCTCCCACGATTTACTCAGAGCGTACTCTGGTCGGCTCCAGCCACCTCCAATTCAACTCCTTTGCCGATCGTGGTTACATTTCATTCCTCACGATGGGCTGCATTCGTAAATAAGGAGCCCCGAGAATTCTCAACTACCACCGATTATCTCCACTTTTGCTAGCCATAACATTTCGATGCGGTTCCGAACGTTCCCAAGCAATGATGGAACAGCGCCTGTATGTCTGGTCGTGGACAATATATCAGCACTTTTAGGCTATCACGAGATTTATTCATGCGATTACTTCTCCACCTTTGAAAGAAACTTCCTACGGCTAAGGCGAAAGGCTGTCTCCGCGATCCGGCTCTCACAAGACTACATGATATGCAGTGATGCCTTCCCAGCACTCAAGTCCAGACCTTATCGTCGGGACAATTGCTCTTGCTCAGATAGCTAGGCTTACCAGCCTACCATCAAAGGGTCGATTCTGAGGCTCATAAGGCGGCTCGAGCCTTTCTCATGTTTAGGATTCACCACCCCCCACTTTGTTTTGCTCTCATATCAGCTGCTCGCTCAGTCGCGGCGATGGGCAAGGGATGGCACTTGGTGCAAAACGGAACCACTGGTATTGTTGCTCTGGAGTCGACCATCGTCTCCGACAATCTCGCCATCTTCTTTGACCGAGCGACAAACGACCCTCTTCAAATCAATGAACACACTGCCTGGGGCGCTCTCTACAATCTGGAGACGAACACTGCCTCGCCTCTAGACCTTGCAACAGATAGCTTCTGTGCCTCTGGAGGATTTCTAAGTAACGGAACTATGGCTGGTTATTCCCGTATAATGACTCGAACTACAGCCTCTCACCGCGTAAAACTCTAGGTCAGTGTTGGAGGCCACATTCCTGTCATTCCTGAGGCATACGATGGTCGAATGGGTATTCGAATCTGGAACCTTGCGACGGTCCGAATGGCGTGGAGTGGCCCCAATCACGGGAAGTTTACTCAATGACTGTCTTGAAGTGGCATTGATCGATTTGGGATTCTCGACGCACGCTTTCCACTCGAGTTCACGGCTTGTTTTCATGGACTCTCAATTATCCAAGGCGGTAAGACAATGACGGTTACTAGCCCTCCGAATAATTGCGTCTTCCCTCCTGGCCCTGGTGAGCTTACCATACATTCAAATGTCAGTTGCGAGCTCATGTATTTGACGTTGGATAGCTTATATCTTCCTGACTGTGGATGATATCACGAGTCCTGGAGTGAGGGTTATGGTGGGCGACGGTGCTTCTCTGCCTGTTGAGGACCAAGGGATCAGAATTTGAGAACCTCTACAGAGGCATACTGCATATTCGAGAGTGTAAATCAAAAAATACATTCCATTCAAACAACCGCATTCCCATTCTGCACAACCACCTCCCCATCCACACCCACACTCTCCTTCCTCCACTCCGCAACAACCCCCTCCGCCTCCTCGACCAACACGCCCACAGCCTTCCGCACATCTTCCAATACAGTCCTCTCCGACCCAACGACAAATCGGATGCAAAATACACCGTTCAAGACGGTTTGAGTGAGTAGGATGTCGTTCCTTGAAGTGAGGCGAGAGTAGAGCGATTTAGTTAGCGTGTTGAGCGTTTCGAGTGTTGCTGTGGGCTCGGTTGATGTGCTTGAGGGGGAGGAGGCGAGAGCGGAAGGGGAGATACGGAACACGCTAAGTGCGAGTGACGGTGCTGTTACTAATTCCAAGAGTTTGGTTTGTTTAAGTTCAGTAATGAAGGAGTCGTTCATGGCTATGCACTTTTTTAGAAAGGCTATCAGTTGGATGAGTCAAAGGGAAGGAAGGAAGGGAGACGTACGCGTTTGATGTAGGCTCTGAATCCTTCTGCTCCGTAACTGCGGAAAACGAACCAGAGCTTGAGTGAACGGAAGCGACGGCCTAGGGCGAGGTGCCAGTTGCGGTAATCGATTACGAGTCCTTGATTGCGAGCGGTGAGTTAAGTGTCCTTGACGTTGAATAGAGGGGACAAAATGCACCAGAGTCGCCTTCTTTGGTTCGCAAGAACGGAGGTGTGATGTCCAAAGCTTCAGTTAACAGCGTACGATCGCGAACCCATAGTGTCGAGCAGTCAAAATTGACAAGACCCCACTGCACCCTCCATCAATAACTTGTTCTGGATTTTGTTCGAGGGAGGGGGGGAGGACGTACTTTGTGGAAATTGGTGCAGAAGGAGGTAGCGATTTCGTTTATCTCTGCGTGATAGAGTTGATCTCTGTATTCGGGGCAGGAGAGAGCTACGCCTGCCCAGGCTGCGTCGATGTGGATCCAGAGGGAGGGGTGGTCCTTGGCTGTGGGAGGTAGGTTTGAGGTTTTGTTGGGATGGGATGGGAGTGTGACGTACCGACTTGTTTGATTTCTGGTAAGTTGTCAATAGCACCAGACGATGTAGTTCCGACAGTCGCAACTACCATTCATCCCATCTCAGCATCATCCCTCGAGCCCATACGCATAAACCACTCACTCAGCATAAACGGATGTTTGCCATTCTTCAGATCCTCATCCAGTGCCGCACGTAAAGCCTCCCCTCGCAGGCTATACCCATCCTCAGCTTTGACTTCAATAGCTCGGACATTCAGTCCGAGGATTTTCGCGGCTTTGAGACCGAGAGAGTGCGTTTGAGTTGTGGTGTAGAGGACGAGGGACTCGTGTGGGACTGTGGGGTGTGTTCGGGCGTAGAGGGAGCGTGCGGCTACGACTGCTGTGAGTGCCGAGTCGGATGCTGTTGTCTGGATAGCGTTAGATGGGATATGTGAGTGTGGGGAGGGAGGGAGGGGAACGTACTTGGATTGCACCGCCGCCTTTGCTTGAGGAGTTGTGGAAATCGGAGTGGAGTCCGAGAAGTTTAGCTGCCCAGTCCATCATTAATACTTCGAGTTCAGTACATGCCGGACTCGAAGCCCACTACCACCTCACTCAGCTAGACATCGTCGACGCGGGTGTGACGCACTCACGTTAAACCCAGGATTACAAGCACTGCTAACCAGCAAATCCGCAATCATACCCTCGAACGTACACGCTGTAGGATAAAACCCGAAGAAAGAAGGATGTTGCCAGTGTGTGAGTCCCGGTAAGATCAATTTAGTGTAGTCATCTAGAATATGGTTGAACGGTTCGCTGGACTCAGGCAGAGTTTTAGGGATGTGGTGCGAGAGGTAGCCGGGGGAGACGGAGGGTTTGACGGGGAGAGAGGAGAGGGAGTAGTAGTAGTCGCATATGCGATCTATAGCTGCGTAGCCTGCTTTGCGGAATCTGTTTAGGGTTGTGTGAGAAGCAAGTGGATTAGGGAGGTCAGTGCGGGACGTACTCTTCGATATCTAGCATTTGGGGAGGATGGAGGTGGTGGGGAGAGGGAATTTCGGGTTCGGGTTGTTAAGGATTAAGCAATTGTCGGCCGAGGCCGTCGCATGATAACGGCTCCGGAGAGTTGAAGAAAGCATGTGGAAGGGTGAGGACTGTAGGTTTATTTTTGTTCTCTGATCAGATCACGGAAGATCGTCCTTGTAAATACATGTAAACACTGCTTACCCGGTCGCGCGCGTTAGCAGTTGCTGTCAGCTGAACGTAGATGGACGCGTCGAAGATCCAGGAGGTTGTGGAGCTCAGTGAGTGTCTAACTGGTGTAATACTTTTCTAGTGTCCTGATTGTGGAAAAGTTCACAGCAAGCCATACGTGTCGTATACCCTTCTGGCGCTCGGCACCCTAAGCGTCATTCGCGTGCTGTATCAGACTCTGGTCGTCCTATTGCAGACCTTTGTCCTTCCCGGGAAAAGCGTGCGTGATATCCCATTACAATCGCGACAATGTATTGATGTTTTGCAGTTATCCAAGTTTGGTTCAAAGAAAGGCGCTTGGGCTGTGGTTACTGGTTCGACGGACGGGATTGGGAAAGAGTTTGCGCTGCAGCTAGGAAAGGCGGGGTATAACGTGCTTCTCGTCGCGCGCAATGTCGAGCTGTTAAAGGCCACCGCTGAGGAAATCGGTGCGTATATCTCGCAATGTCGTCACAAGACCTAATTTGTCTACAGAGTCCAAGTACAAGGTCAAGGCCCAGACCCATGTTGTCGACTTTGCCAAAGCCGATGCCAAAAAGTATGCGGAGCTCACGAGCGTGTTGCAGCAGTACGACGTGGGCGTGTTGGGTGGGTGCCACCGCAGCTGCATTGGCACACGCCACTAACAGCTTTTACAGTGAACAACGTTGGGAAATCGCATGCCATGCCTGCCTATCTGGTGGATACGCCCCAGGACGAGATGACTGACATTGTGACAATCAACGTGAACGCCACATTGCAGGTGACCTATGCCGTGCTGCCAGGCATGGTGCAGAGGTGCGTGGGCTGGGCCCAGGGCGCAGGGTACGATTGCTGATGACGAGCAGGAAACGTGGACTGATCCTGAACATTGGATCGTTTGCGGGTGCGATTCCATCGCCGATGCTGGCTACGTACTCCGGCACCAAGGCCTTCTTGGCAACATTCACGAGTGCCCTCGCGGAAGAGGTGCGCAAGGACAACATTGTCGTCGAGCACCTGAACACCTACTTTGTGGTGCGTATGCCCCGTGTACTCGTGCGTGCCCATGACTCACAGCAGAGCAGGTGTCGAAGCTGTCCAAGATCCGCAAGGCGTCTGCGCTCATCCCTACGCCCAGGGCGTACGTGCGCTCTGTGCTCTCCAAAATCGGGCTGCCGTGTGGCGCCGCCTTTAGTGGCCGTCCGAACACGTCGAC